>VYZQ01006972.1:50523-96005 GCA_013400655.1 Mystacornis crossleyi | reverse complement strand
CAGCCCCAGCTCTGCCCCGCTCAGCACTGGATGCGCTCGGGATCGAAGTGGGAGCAGCAAGGGTCAAACCAGACTTCTGCAAGCAGGACTGGTTTCTGAAAACACCTTCTTCTCTGAGGATGAGTCAGCTGCTTGTCATCCAAATGTGCTCTGCAACTCACCCCATCCTGCCTGTGAAACCCAGCGGGGGGATGATGCCCACCCTGCACTGACCCTGTCAGCTGCTGCTGCTCAGGCAGAACCGCTGGCGGCCACCCAGCCTGGGCACAGCCACAGCCCTGGCTCTCGACATCAAATGTGTGTCAAACCTGCTGATTAGCAGTGGCTGCAAACAACCCGGTGACATATTTTCCCACTGGAAGCATATCAGTTCTTGGAGTGTTATTCAAAACAAGAAGGGGAAAAAAAAAAGAAAACCAACAGTTCTGTGCACAGATTAACATTTTGCCTTTTTTTCCCCCCACATATGGAATGACGTTTGTAAGTGTGTTTTCTATTATGTGTTATATATAACACTGCTCAGCGCTCTCTGTTGACCCCCTCTGTTACAGTACCTGAGTGATGCACTGCCCAGTGCCTTGGCTCCATTGATCAGGGCCACCACCACTCACACCTCCCAATGCCTAATGATACAGTAGGTACAAAACACTCAATGAGCACTAGAAGGGCACTTCAAGCCATAAATCTTAATTTTTCCTTCAAAAATATTTCACACATACTATCACTTCCCCTGCCTTGGGTCACTTCGGTCATCTTTCGATGAACCCACATTGATTTTTCTCTCCCCAGCAAATCACATTTGTTTCAATAGCAAATAAATCGTCCTGTTTTCTTCTATAACTAAACGAAACCTCCTGCGAATGTGTTCCCAGAAGACTTGGATGCTCTCATATAATTACACCCTGTCTGTATGCACAAACAAGTGATATCTGGGACATCTTGCTGAAAGTATGCCACGTTTCAAGTGTGAAACTGTACAAAAATTTAAAATTTTATGTGTGTTTTCAAGGAATTTAAAAAGTCAGGTGTAGGAAAGATTAACAGACATGCTAACATCTTTGGGAAAAATAATAATAATAATAATAATTTATTTCTATGTACTTTATTACTACATTGTCATTATCCTATGATCACTCACAGTGCTTGCTGCAGAATGTAGTAGGGAATGAACCAGAAGGTGACCAGGAGCCCTTGCAAAAAAGTTGATGTGACATTAAAGGCTTCAGAGTTTGTCATTGGTAAAGGATTTCCCTCCCAGATAATTTAGATCCTTTTCCCTTAGATCATGCTGTGTCCTTTGTGTGTGGCAAACAGGGTAAATAGAGAGCTCTTCCAGGGGAAGCAAGACCCTTCCAAGGCATATCTTGGTTTTCTTGAAGCACAGCTATGCTCAGAAGTTGATCAAGCACCTATCCCAGGACCACTCTGCTCGTCCTTGTGCAAAGACACCAGAGATCCTTTATCCTCTTTCCCTCTGGGCCTCCCATTTTAGTTCTGCTGTTGATATTTATTTCTTTGGGCTGCCTTAGGGACTGGCAACCCAAATGATGGATCACAGCTTTTGTATGCGATGTGCAAACATGGAATGAAACTGCAGAACTTGCCTTAAAGGGATTATTATCCAGAAAATAAGTTCACCCTGGGGAAAATAAAAAAAGAAAAGCTCACCAAATGAAGATGTCCACAGAGTCTGAAAAATATAGATCAGGAGGAGTATGATCAGGAGGAGTACAGGACAAGTTATTTTGGGTGTTAACTGGGAAGTTGGCAGCAAGGAAGATTGTCTACCTGTTGTCTTAATAACAGAGGTATGAGGGGGCCTATTTTTTGCAATGTTTTTTTTTCTTGTGATAGTGGCAGGTTTTCAGTCTCTGGGCATTACTTTGGCATACAGAGGAAAAGCACAGTCTGGATGAATAGTCCCAAGGTCTGTAAGGTGGGATGAGCTGTGGGCTGCCCTTGCCATTCCCCTTCCACTTCCCATAGGATGCAGTCCTTTGGCTGTCATGGTTTCATATGGATCAAGTGGTTTCACCAGACCTAAAGATGCCCTTAATGTGAACAGCTCATCTTCTGCTCCATAAGAAGCGATGGAATTCCGAGCAGGACTGCAGCTCTTCCTCTCTCCCCAGGACTTGCTGTTGGCTCCAGGCAGGAGCTGATCTACCAGCTCTGTGAGGCTGTGCAGGAAATTGTGTCAGGAGAGGATGGAAGCCCCATCCCCTGACTCATTCAAAACTCATCCGCCTGACAATGCTGCCAGCAGGGAAGAGCCTCAAGCTGGCGGGAGGAGGAGCAGCTGGGCTGCCTCATTTACACGATTATTTATTTATTATTTATTCCCTCACCCATCACTGTGTGCAGCCAGCTTGCTGCACGTGCAGAAAGGCTGTAGGAGCAACACAGGGTTCCCAAGTGAAAGTGGATGAGACAGCTAAAGAATCCCAGTTTGAGGCAAAGCTTTAACAGCTCTGGCATGTTCTTGACCTAAAAATGCTGGCCCTAAGCAGGTGTCCATGTTGAACCACCTGCACAACTAACCAGCTGAGTCAAGGTTTATCAAAACACACTTGTGCTTTGTGCAGAAGGGATTTCAAATCTGTAAGGTTTAAGACATCTGTGACCAGTGAATCCTCTAGACTAAAAATAATAAATAATACGGAAGACTGTGTAACCTCCCTGTGGTCAGCCTCAGCTCCAGAGCTCAGAGGATGATCTGACCAACCATATCAAAGCTCCTACATTCCCCACTCCTGCCTTGTAAATAGTGGGGATAATTCTTGAAAGCTGGTATATTTTTAAACTGGCAAATGGTTTACTTCCTTGCCAAGAAAGGCAAGGGAAAGAATTACAAGAGCAAAGGACTCAAACATGGTAAAAAGTCTTCATTGGGAATGCCCTCTCCTCCTCCCTCAACATCAGAAGGCAGGGAGGGTGCAAGAATTTCTTCCCTTTGTATTTGAAAAGATTTAGATCTGTATTATTTTCAAGAAAGAAAACAATACGTGACCTAAAGCAGCACAGGCTCCATTCTAGTGAGGAAGCGGGTCTGTCCAGGAAAAGACTTTCTTATCTCAGGATATAACTGAAATCAGGCCTCGGAGGCCGGCCGTGCTCAGAGCAGTAATTTAGGCATCTGCCGGGTAATGCCCTGCTCAGTTTAAAACGTGGCATCGGAATTACATTCCATTGTAACTACACAGCTCAAGCACCAAGTGTTTTGAGGTTAAGACGCGGCATTCCCGGCTTTAAAGTTCGCCCGAGAGTTATTGCTTGATGTTGTAAATGGACTTAAGGACCGTAGGAGACGGTTTTTCATTTCAGCCCTGATACAGTAAGCCACTTAAACACTTGCTTATGTCACACTGAAATAAAGGGGATTTATGGACACAGCTATGGGCTTTGCTGAATCAGAGCATTTTTGCTGAGCAGTGTTTAGGGGAAGAATGAAAAATAACCTGTGCAGATGTCCCTGGGTGATGCTGGAGCCCAAGCAAGGCTGGAAAGCGCTGTGTGGAGGAAGCGAGGAGCCCCTGGGCAGGCCAGGAATTCTTTTGTCGGCTCCTAAGACAAAACAGGGAAGTCAGCAGGTCACTTAGTCTGTAGCTGGCCTTAATTTTTGTCCCATCGCTCCCTGTCGGCACCCACACAGTGGCTGGGTCACGCTGTCCGAGCGGTGCTTCTGAGGTGACACCGCGGCTGACACTGTCCCACCTCCTTTCTCAAGCAGGACTCTTGCTGTCTAATTACTGAGGCTGTTCGCCTCTCTCCTGACAAATGAGTGTTTGCAGAAATGGTCGCATCACTTTACGCAGCCCCTCTTAAACACATCCCTGTGCAGATGCCCCGTGTGATGGGTAACATCAAGCACCTCTCCCTTCCTGCGGGATGGGAGAGGGTTTTAAGAGCTGTGTCTGTAACCGTGGTTCTGACAGCTTTGCCTCCATTCACCAATCCATTGGAAAGGACATTAATTTTTCAAGGAGTGGGATAAAGAGGCTCACAGGGAAAGCCAAAGGCCTCACACACGATACATTCTTCTGGTCCTATCAAACCTGTGGGACATGCTGCATCCTTGTCAGCTTCTGTTTTCTAACCAGTCAATCCAGCTATGGACTGTGCATGTATTTCACAGCCTCAAAGCACTTCTGTAACAGGGAAACCCACACTGCTGTAGAAGGTGAGGTCTGGTTATGCATCAGCCATTGGCTACTTCTCTTCCTATCACCCTTATTCGTATCTACAGCATATTTCTTGGGCCTCTCTTCTCAGCATCAAAGCTCCGTTTGCCAAAAAGTTCCCTTGAAATGGAATGCTTAAAAAGTTGTTCCTGTTTATTTGAATATGCAACATCATACTTGTCTTACTAAAGTACTACTAGAAGGTGACAAATGCATGAGAATACAGCTGGGATACCCTTCCCAGGGGGAAAAACTGTAGGCTTACAGCTAACCTGTCCTGCTCCAGAGCACCAAATAGTCTTTCCCCATAAGAAATAATAGCATGAACAAATTTGAATGAAAAAGCGTTGTCTAATGGATTCCTACTTCTTCATACCCAATCTCTGGAAGTGTTCAAGGCCAGGTTGGATGGGGCTCTGAGCAACCTGATCTAGTGGGTGGCATCCCTGCCTGTGGCACAGGGGTTGGAACTAGATGGTCTTTAAGGTCCCTTCCAACCCAAACCATTCTGTGATTCTGTGATTCTATACTGGCTTATTTCAGAAAGCGCAGCTCATGTTTTGTACTGTGTCGCTGACCTTGACAGACAGGACAGGCTACATTGACCTCTGCTCACAAGCCAGGAGTCTGGGGTCAAAATAAAATCTTTTTTCTCCCTCTTGAAATAAATAATAACAATATAAACTATTCACCATTTATCTAGGAAAGACTTGTGGAAATAAATAGTGGAAATGAGGACTGTATTGAGAAACAGCAGTTTCTCCTGACTGTCTCCCATCCGTGGAGCTTCAAGCCACTGAGGCACAGGTGCCTCAGATATTGCCCATTTTAGTGAAAAGGAAGAGCAGGGGAAGTGAGTGTGTGTGAGGGCTTTGGGCTTGGACCAGAGGATGGCATGAGCAGTGCTGCAGACCATGGTGATGTGCTCACCAGTGCAGGGCAGTGGGCAAACCCCATGGCTGGAACAGATGAACCGGATTTGCACCAACAGTTATCTTCCTCCTCTTCATTAGGTATTTTTCCCATTGAGTCACACCTGAAGGACCAGATTTAAGCATTGGAACAGGCTTTCCAGGGAATTGGAGTCACCATCCCTGGAAGTGTTTGAAAAACGAGTAGGTGCGTCACTTCACGATACGGTTTCGTGGGCCTGGTGGTGTTTGATTGAAGGCTGGGCTTGGTGTTACTGGAGTCACCTCCCACCGTAATGGGAAAATGTAATGATTCTGTGATCCTATGACTGCAAAAACAAGTGAGTCCCAAGGCCAGAGCTCAGCCAGTGCTGCTCCTCACCGAGGACAAAGTCATCTGTGGCCATGTCCCCTCTCCCAGGTCCCCGTAAAGGGTCAGCCCCGAGACTCAGCTCAGACATTCCAAGAACTGTCTCACAGCCATCCTCATCCCAACCACCATCAGTAACATTTATTAGGTGCAGATGCAGACCAGCAACGGGGAGAATGCTCTGCAAACACATGGCATAAAAAGAAAGATAGTCCATTCCTCCAAGGTCTTGAAGTGTGAGTGTAGGACAGAAGATGGCAGATGGATGCAGGCACATGAAGAGGCAGCACTGGTCAGTGTGACAGGCAGCTGCTTGCCAGACTGGCCCCAGTTCAGCAAAGTGAAGTGCTGCCACATGCACAAAGCTGTGCAGACATCAAAAACACACTGCTTTTCCTCCCTCCCTCTCTCGACAAGCTTAGGAGCTGCCAGGATGAGAAGGCGGTAAGAAGTGGTCAAGTGGGAGCAGGATGTTTAATCTAAGAGTTTGCTGTAATCAGTGGGCTGTCATCTCTCCCTATCGCCTTTCAGCGGCTCTGTCCAAACAGTGGACAGAGTGACACAGATTTTTTTGGATTCAGCACAGTAATTGCCTCCCATACAGGCAGTGAGTGTTTAGGAAAGAGTCTGTCTCCAATTACAATTTCTGATGTGATTCAAGGAAGAACATGCTATATTCTTCTTTATCCCTGCAGTCACTGGCTAATGAAATGTGCCATGTATATTTATAGAGCTGACATTGTAAATAGCATTTGCATTTGGTGCCTTTGAGTTATTTAGTGTGACGGCACTTTCACCAGGAGGGTTTTCTCATTTTGAAAGGGAAAGGTTCTCTTTGGAGCCGTTTCCTCCCATCGCCTTGGCTGTTTGTGTTGGATGGAGCAGTTCTGTGGGCAGTTGTGATAATTTAGTGACAAAGTGACAGCTGTACAGGGATTAGCTGAGCATGGTGAAGGTTTTGGGGCTCAGGAAGGTTTTGGTGTCACAGACAGTTTATAGGATTCTCCGAGACAATGTTTGAGTTACCGTGAAGATGAATAGAGCGGAGGGCAGTCATCAGAGCAGTTCATGGCACAAAGCAAAACAATCGCCAGCCTGCCTTCCCTAGGAAACCCGTTGTGTAAATATTTGGGTAGGAGCCTCCAAGGGAGATTTAAAGTCTTGTGATAAAGGTAACTAAAACGTCCTTTCCTTGAAAAAAACAGCTGCAATTCAGAAGATCCCATGAGTAACCACAAGACAGATTTCTTTTCTGTAGCATCTCTGTATTAGTGTAAACAAATGTATACGGCAGGACTTGCTGTCACTGATGGACCTCAAAATGTTTTGCAAAGGTCAGGATCAGTTTTTCGTTCTCAAGGTGCAGAAGCCAAGGAGCAGAGAAAAAATGCATACCCTGTGTATGATCGGCCCTCCTGCAGATTAATCCAGCTCCTCAGCCACACAAACACATTGCTTCAGGTCTTCACGTGCCTTACAAGCAGTATCTGTGTTCGGGTATTGAATATATATTATACCTAGTCTTTACACACTCATGTATATAAATGACAGAGCTTTCTAAAAGTACTCATGCTCAGTTCTTCAAGCACTTGGAGGGTCATGCTGCATGTGCAGGCACTAAAAGAAGTGGCAGATTTTCAGAAAAAGATGTGACTTACTGAGCTGTTTTGGGGGAAGAAAATGTGTTCTGCATTTTGGTGCATAATTTCCATCTGAGCTGGTGTTAAGTCTGGCCCATGAGATGCTCGTGGCCCACATTCACACCCAGCGCGTGCAGCTCGCTGCCATATGGATGAACTGTTAGCACTCAGGAGAGAGTAACACAGTCCCACCTCTTCACATGTCTTGAGAAGCCTTGGAAATCTGAGGGACTGGTGTGGATACAGCATCCTGGCAGAGCTGCAGCTGAGTGAGCAGCAGGAGTGGAACTCAACTAGGAACTGTCTCACCTCACTTGAAATGTCTGTGCGTTCTCTCTGCTTTGAGCATCAACGGCATCTTAACTGTTAGGCTGAACTTGGCTTTTTAATTTCTGGAGTTAGGGAAGAGGGCTCTTGCCCTCCAGAAGGAAAGTGGGGGACTGTGTTGGTATGGGAAATCTCACTGAGCTCACTCTGAAAACCAGGACTTGATCAGGACTGAACTCCCCTATTTCCCTGCCACACCAAGTGTCCTCCTCTTCTGTCAGGAAGTCTTCCCAACCATTGTTTCTTGTCCCTTTGCTGGGATTTTGCTTTTTCAAGGTGAAGGGAAAGCTATGCCTTTGTGCCTCTTAGTTCAAGTTCCTCTTAGCTTAGTTCTCCCCATCCTTCTCTGGGTAAGAGCCTTGGGAAAGGAGAACCTTAATTCAGTCTTATGGTCTCCTTCCATCCAAACTCTGGTACTCTCAGCTCATCTTGGTGACCTCCTTCTCCCATCCATAGGGCTTTGGTATGGATTTCCCTTCTCTGATTGCACAGGGAAGCAGAAAGCATTCCCTGACTCGTTTCCCAGGAGCCAGCAACAGCCCCATGCAGGGCAGTGCAGCAGATAGTGCAGGGCAGCCAATTTACCCAGTGTCAGAGGCAGCATCTCATATCCAGACTGTGCTAAATCAGGGCCTTCTCGCTGTGCTTTGAAATGTTCCTGTTTCTTGCTCTGACAAACTAGCAGAGTTTGTATTGATCCCGTGATGCAAAATAGCACATAATGTGGGTTTCAGGCACCTGGTGCAATAATAAAGCAGAAAGGAGGAAGGGTAGGACCACCGTATTTTAGCTAATATCGAGTAGGAAGCCTGTCTCTACCTTCTTTTCTTTTCTCTTGGAAAGCACTGCTCATTTCTAAGGGAAATGAAAAGCTTCATGGCTGGGGGAAGGAAACGCTTCCAACCTGTGGACCTGCTGAGCTTCAAGGGATGTTCATGAAATGCCTTTCAATTAGTCAACCATCATGTGCTGCATTTCAGAGCTTTGCTTTATTCAGATATTTATTCATGTTCCCAGCTGTTTGCATTTGGGATTTCTTTCAGCAGTGAAAGCACTAAGGGGTTATGAAACTCTGGGCTGGAAAAGCATGGAGAGCTAAAGAAGCTCCGCACAGAAAGCAAGCGCTTTGCTGAAACACTAAAGCACAAAGTCAGACACCTCAGAAAATGTTCCCTCTTCCCCCTTTCACCTTCTTTTATTCATATTTCAACTTTGTTATAGCAAATGGAGCATAGCACATGGAAGCTGGACTGTGTTCCCATCCCTGCCATCGCCACGATAAACTCGCTGCTTTATCTCTTGCCTTGGGTAAACTCGTATTAGAGCTGGAATATCAGTGCACATTCCCCATCTTGGAGATGCAGTGGATATGTGACAGTAAGAGGATGAGGGAGATGTGAAAGCACAGCTCAGGCACTCAGAGTTTTATCTGCTGGGGAAGCCCAGTGAAGAAAGCTTGCAGTTCCTGTGCCTGCGTGAACATGACCCACACAACTCCTGTTCCAAGCAGGTGAAACCATTGCAAAGCCCTTCTGTGAGCCTCTGGCATAGCTTTACAACTGAGCTGAAAGCTGTTTAACAGTGAAGAGTAATACACCTTAGGAGAAGCCATATTTTGTATAACATTTCTTATTGGAGGAAAGTCTTGTAAGACAATTTATTGCCATGGCGGTAACTGGCTGACATTTATGAGAAGCCTTGTTTTACAAGGCTTTCCTTTGGCTGCAATGCCAGGGCTCCAGTTGTGCTGATGGAAGAAGAGAAGGAAAGCGATTTTACTTGGCGTGCAGGATACTCAGAGGCGTGTTGATGTGAATAACAAAAAGGGGTAAAATCTGTGTGAATCACGTGGGATTGGGCCTTCTAGAATTGTAAATTGTGGGTAAGTTGAAGGAAAAAGCTCATTTTGACTGAAGTTTTCTCATAATACACTCTGCATCTTGCATGGCCAGCTTAAGGTTCAGTAGAGTTGTTGGAACATTTGAATTTTTGCTTTATGGAAGGAGCTGGGACAAGGGTAAGCCTCGCTCCGATCTGACCCCAGGAAAGGGAGGGATGGATGTGGCACAGAGCTGTCAAGGAGGAGGACAGAAATACCCAGAAGAGGCTGATGGACTCCTGTGCTGAGAGACAGCAGGATGAGGGTAATGCTGCTGGAGATGGCTGAGGTTGCAGATCCCATGGCAATGGCTGCACATTGCTTGGATTCTTTAATGGGCAAAGTTGATGGTGGAGCATCCACCACTGCCTCCCGGATGCCAGCACGTCCAGCCCCATCAGCCACAGGAGCAGCTGATTTTTAACCCGCAGAGCTGAAGCAGAAAGCTGAGCTGTCCTCAGTTAACCCCCCAAGCACACTTCTCCCCACTCTCTGCAAGGCGGCTTTGCATCAGGGGCTCAGCTCAGCGGCACTGGTGGGGAGAGGTGATGGATGAGGGCAGTGATGCCCAGGATGCTGCGTCACTCGTGTCTCCGGCAGTCTGTGACCCCCCGCTCCCTTCTGGTGATGCTTTAGGACTCACCATGGCGAGCAATATTATTAAATTGAGCTGGGGATGCGTGCAAAGCACAGGAAGGTGCCTTGGCGGGGGGGGTGGTGGGTCCCTGGGGGACTAAGCTAAGGTGTGAGACTGTGCTGGGTCTGTGCCAGTGTGGGTCGAGGTGTGCGTGAGTGTTGTAGGGCAAACCCACACTGGGGGGGCTGCCTGTGTGCTGCCTAAGTCATGCTGAGAAAGGGATTTCCAAGACCCAGAGAGGCTTAAGCCGGCCCTTATCCCATTAACAGATAGTGGGATTGTGCCTGTGCCTGAAGGGCTTTGTGGGATTGAGCTGAGATCTCTAACTCTGCAAAGCAAAGTTGCTCCTTACTCACGGTGCTCTGTGCAAGAAAGGGCTTGATGCGCTGTAGAGGAGTTCCCTCAGACCACAGCTCATTTATTTCTTAGGACCTCAGTCTATGGATCCTGGAAATCTCGTATAAGTCTTGTATACATAGTAGTTTTATTGATATTATTTGCTAACTGTTGTAATAAACTGTGCTGGTGTGGAAGCACCTTTGGACCAGTACAGTGATGTCACTCCTGTGGTACATCCTAAATAGAATACTCCAGGTAGGACAAGCCCATTTCAGGATTCGGGGCAAAACAAACACCTGAGGCCACTGCAGGGAGCATCATCAGCACGGCCCAGGGAAGAGCCTGGCTCCATAGTACCTGTGGCACGGCTGGATCACTGCTGTTGAGGGGCTTGGGGAAACTTGCCTGGATCTCCTCTGCCAGCCAAGCCAGCTGCAGAGCTGGAGGCTTTAGTATGAAATGTCAGGGCCCCTGTGCTGCAAACCATCCCCTGCCCCCACTGTACACACTGGAACAAACTCCTCCTGGCAGCTGAGTCCAAGCAGGCACCAGACACTGCTCCATGACAGCTACCAGGGTGGCTTTTCTTTTTCTCCTTCCAGCCTTTTCTTTACCCTGGTGCCAAAAGAAGGGGGATTAATTTAGAAAGAAATAAGTAAACACAAACCAAAAGGACTGCATCGAATGAAACCCTCCAGCTTGTGCTGGGGGAGGCCAGCAGCCACGTGCTGAGCTGGAACACCAAGCACCCTGACACACGTTCCTCTTCTCTCTTGCAGATGACGGAGGGTCGCAGATGCCAAGTGCACCTCCTTGACGACAGGAAGCTGGAGCTCCTTGTTCAGGTAGGAACTGCACGTTTCATCATTTGGTAGTTTGCTACAGCCACAGGTTTTCATCAGCGTGGGGAGAGAAAAGAGTTTTCAGCTGGTTTTCTCAGCAGCTTCACACTGTGATTGCCTGCAGAGCTCAGGGAAGCTTCAGTAATGCTGCTTGGGAAGGATCTGCAAAGGCGTATCTGTGGGAAGGACTAATTCAAGACATATTTTTACTTTATTTTGTGCCAGAACTATCCCAGTCCCTGCCAATGAGACAAAAAAGCACCTCTGGTCATTTTTGATACTGTTATTATATCCCTTAACTGTGTTTTTGAGGCACTGCTTAGCTTTGAGAAATGCACTGCATCTGCTTAAAATACCTCCAGCTCCTCTGCTTGCCATCCTAAATTGCTGGGGTTTGGTGCTGGGCTCCACACCAGAGGGAACTGTGCTCATGCTCCCACCTTCACTGGGAACATGGTTGGCAGCAGAAGACGTTGTGGTGGTGCCACAGGCAGGCGTTGCTTGTAGGTTCATGTGTCAAACACAAACATGTATTAAAATAAGTCCATGTTTCATCTGCCTTATTGTTCTACTTTTGAAAAAAAAGAAGGAAGACTGGAGACAATGGTGGTGTCTCTGTAAGGATGGGCTGGTGAAAGCTGTAGCAGCCCACACTTTCCTGACAATTTTGGCTTCTGTCTCAGAGATCCCCAATGGGTTAATAACAAGAATTAGAAGAATGTAGTTCCTTTTACAAAGGCTTCAGGCCAGCCACAGGCAGCCAAAGCAGCAGGAAATGAAACTTCCCATAGCACCCAAATGCCCTGGCTACAGCTGATAAGATGGGAAGGGGGGCAGGATCCTACCCAGCACCGACAAACCTGAATGGGGATGGCTGAAGGCGACTTGAATCGCCGGAAGCACATTCAGCCTCGCTTTCTGGAAAGCTGCTTAAAAATACCATTACAAAATTGTTAATGGGTAATGTTTTTTAAGCACGTAGTTGTCTAGGAGGTGAAATCCCTCAGCTCCCCATGACACTTGGTGTGTTCAGAGTGTGCCTGGATAACCATGAGTCAGGCCAGTGGTGGAACCAGAACAGCTAAATCAGAGTGACTAATTAAAACAAAACACCATACCAATGGTCTCTGCATAGGCTGCAGCAGGTTCTCTGAAGCTTTGCAGCTGGCTAGGGGGAAGTTTAATCACCTTCATCACAAGGACACAGCACTTGGCTTCCTATTTCATCTAAATGCCTTTTCTAATTTTTCTTAGTTCAATTAAAAATTAAAATGGACTATTGGAGAATAGCTCTGCCAAAGCACGGCTCACTATATTAATAATCATGGCTTAAAATATACTGCAGGAAATCTATGTTAGCTGACCTGGCCAACCTGCTTACTTGGGCTTTAATCAATGACACTAAAAAACCACAGGAAGATGACAGACAAGGAGCTTGGTTTGGGAAGATGTGTCCACTTCCGACGGAGCAGAAATGGTGTCATGTGATATTATGGTTTTTTAAGTGTTTGATCACACCTTCAGTGGAATTCCTTGTAATCAATAGAGGAAGCAAATTGCTCTGTAAATCACACTAACTAGTTTGCAAGTGACCCATGGTTGAATTTTATTAGTACAACAAATCGTTTTGCTCTTTTCAAGTAATGTGTGAATGGGGAAAGCCAGGAGGGTGATGATGAAAAATTCATGGCCAGGAAAAGCAGTAACCTCTGCTACATGCAGTACTCAGATCTCTGAGTACCTCCGTGCCCCCATACGTACAGGAGTGTCCACTGCGGCATCTCAGGTGCTTTTCTGGCTTAGTGACAATGCTGCTAGGTAGCTCCTGCTCAGGGTGAAATCACTTCTAGGTAGAGCAGATGAAGAGGAGAGTGGATGTTTTGGCCTTGAGTATGTCTCCAGTATCGATACTCTTTGCACACGTGGGCACAACACTTGGGTTTGCCTGCCTGTAAAGCACAGGCAAAGCCACCAGCATTGGGGTGGTCCTCGAGCTGCTCCACAGGGGCAGGAGTGGGCCGAGGTCGCCAAGATGAGCAGCTCTTTGTTCCAGCAGTTCCTCAGTGGACTGGGCTCCCTCTGGGAGCAACGTGTACTTTGCTAGGGGAAATCTCACCAACTGACCCATATTGTTTGTATCGTATCATGAGACTTCAGATAAAAGTTGTTTTTATTAATGTTACCCTATCTTGTAGCTGAATTGAATTCGAAGCTGTAAATAAAATGTTCATCCAAGCCCAAGCTTCTGGCTGTCACTTCAAAGCTGTATTTTTCTGTGGCTGTCTTGCCATAGGCTGGAACAGAGGGCTGCTTTGCTGGGTTTTGCCATGAAAAAGGTTTCTCCATAGCTTTGTTGGGCCTCAAGATCTAGATCTGCATTGGCTTGAATTGCTCAGGAGTCAGTCTCTTAAATTCTCATGTGAAACTTCCTCCTTTTCACCAACCTCAACATTTCTTGGAGGCTTTTCCACTCCTATGGGAAGTTTAGGAAAGAGCACTAGGGATCAGTAGAACTGATTTCTCTGCCACAGGTGAGATCAAAATAGCAGCCTAACCTGGATCTGGCTTTACACTGCCTTTCAGTGCTTGTGTGTGTGGTATCAGGTGCTCTGCCTAGAGAAGGGTTCAGTGGTGCTGCTTCTGTATTTTCATAGAATCACAGAATCATAGAGAGGTTTGGGTTGGAAGGGATCTTAAAGGCCATCTAGTTTCACTTCCCCTGCCATGGACAGGGCCACCTTTCACGAGAACTTAGTAAAGGATTTCTTCCTAACATCTAATCTAAATACCTCCTTTTTTTAGTTTAAAACAGTTCCTCCTTTTCCCACTCTATCTGCCCATGGAAAAAGTAACTCTCCCTCTTTTTAATGACTGCTTTAAGTACTGGAAGGCTGCAGTGGGGTCTCCCTGGAGCCTTCTCTTTTCCAGGCTGAATAACCCCAGCTCTCTCCTCTTTTCTTCGTGGGAGAGATGCTGCAGCCCTCTGATCATCTTTGCGGTACTCCTTTTTGGTGTAGAAAAAAAACAGCAGAAATGCTGGGTCTGACTGGAGGAGAAAGCTGGGTACAGCTCCCTCAAAGGGATGCAGGAGGGCTCCAAGAGCATCTTGAAACAGCTTTGGCCAGTGGTTCTGGGGAGCTGAAATTATTTCCTCTCCTGCCTCGAGTGCTTCTGGGCAAAACCAGATGCATCTGGGAACAATCAGGGTGTTTGCAAAAAGCAGTGTATTAAGCAAATGTACTCCTTTTTTTCTGTGAATTAGCCGTGATCAGACTCGGGGGTTTATGCATATGTCATTTGAAACATATCAGTTGGTGGGTAATGAGGACCATACCCCAGGCTGCAGGAGGACAGGGAGCAGAATTGGTGCTTCTGCTAGCAGGAGTCACCAGTGGCTCAGTGTGACAGTTCTGCCAGGCCAGACAGAAATGTTTTGACCCCACAAATTCCCTCCCAAAACTGTAAAGACCCCTCTGACAGGCCACACAGCTATCGCCAGTGGGACCCACCAGGCACATAGGTTTTATTTGCGTTACCATGCTCCAAGGGTGAGGTTTGGGCTCAGAGGCAGCATTTATAACCCCTTCTGTGAATGTTGGCTTGCTTCAGTGTGGGCACATAATGCAAGGGCTTGGGGTTATCATCATCAGGAAAGAGATCCTGGCTTTACTGAATCAAAGGGTCTTGACTGGAGTCTTTTCCTCCCAAGTTGAGTGGCTGCAGAGTGGTGCAGCAGCAGCTAAGGAAAAGCAGAAACACAGGCTTTGTGGATAAAAGAAAACCCTCCCCAATGTGTTTTGTCAGATAAATGCTGAAATTTAGAAGGGCTAATCATAAACAGAGACAGAGAAGGATCATATGGAAATCTCTTCCTGAGGGTCTGAAACTCAAAGGCTGTTTGACTTGGGATTAGGCAGAAGAGTTGCATTTGTTGTGTGTTTCATTTGATAAATGCCTGTTGAAGATCTGGGGTGTGTGGCAAGTTTACACAGTATGTTTTTTTGACAGTTTTTTCTTTCTGAGCAGGAGCAGAGTGTGGCTCCTTGGATCTCACAGTCTGTGGGGTTTTTTTCTTCTTTCTGTTTGATGCATGTTTAGTTTCTAGCACAGTTCTTTTTTTTTTAAGTGTTTGGCTTCACCCAGCTAATCACTTTCAGCAAGCAAGTCCCTTTTCTTATTTCTGGAAAATAGATTTCCTCCATTCCTCACTCGCAGCCTCCCTATCAGTTATATTATTTCCCAGTGACCGTGTATCATTTGTCTGCTGCACATGAAAGGTTTGTGTTGCTTTATTTAAAGACTTCTGCGTAATTGGCAATTCGTTCCTTTTCATGTGGGTTTTATAAACATGGCTTTTTTCCTGGGATGGCTGAATCAGGCAGCCTGGCTTGATCCCGGCTCCTGCGCGGGCTGGCGGTGCCTGTTATCTGACAGCAGCTCCGGCAACTGTCATCCAAAAGTGTTAAGCCTCCTAATTCTTTCTCTCTGGAGGAGCTATTGCAGAAACGGAGATCATCCGAGCCTCATAGCAGAGCTGTCTGTGAGGTCCGAGGCTCTGCAATTTGATTGTAGGAAATATCTGAGCAATTTGTTTCTAACCTTCATCCCATGAAGCACTGAGCCTGATTTGGGAGAGCCAGGAAGGGATGGGGAGGTCAGCACTACCCATAGGTATTTTGGTGATTAACCCACCTATATGTCCATGCTGACACTTCTTGAGTAACTCTTTTGCAGCATTTCTATCTCCCAGCTGCCATGCAAGGGCATCCAGAAACACGTTAGCAGTGATGCGTGTACATGCACAGCCAAAATTAAGGGGATGCACTGAACGACCTTTGCCTTGCTCAAAACCAACTCTGCTTTGAGTGAGTCAGGAGCCTTTCAGAGCCCAGGATTTGTTTCCAGTGCGCCTGCTGTGGTTCAGCATCTCATCCCCAGGAACCGCCTCCAAGCCAGACTGGGAGACGCTGGAGCTGTGAGCCAGCGCCGGGCTGGCAAAGTGCCCTGTGGGCTGCTGACTCACTGCCACACGGATGGCTGTCCCCAGCGTGGCTGGCCCAGTGGAGATGCTCAGGTTGGAGCACACCAGTGTCCCTCACTGCTCTGGGATCAGCCTCACTGATCAGTCCCTCACTACTCTGGGATCAGCCTGAGGCTCGCTGTCCTGGAGAAGCAATGGCATCTTTTGAGAGCAATAGCTTCACTAATTATAGCTGGAGGAAGAAATAAAATGGTCCATTCTCCTCCCAAGGATCTGTTATAGTTTTTGCAGTATTTTCAGTACTGCTCAGGATCAAGAAATTGCAATCCATGGGGTTTTACCCATGTTTTCTTACTGCCTCCCTTCTGTATGACAATGAGCAGGGTGGTTACCTGGGCTGGAACAGTGGAAAAATTTCAAAGGTTCCTCCTTAGGTGGTGCTGAGGCTGGCACCTGCCTGCCATCGGGAGAAGCTGCCTAATTTTGGATACAGGTTTTGCATGAGGCCCACAGCAATATATCCCATCCTCAGTGTGGGATAAACAAGCCTTAGGATGGCCTCAATCTCCCCAGGGAAGCCAAAATAATTGCAGAAGAATGGGGTCCAGCCCTGCTCCACTGCCAAAACTGGGGATCCTTTTGGAAACATCAGCTCCGGGGCTGATGCAGAAGTGCAGCCGTGCAGCCCTGACCGTAAATGGAGATGTTTGGGTGCCAGTAGCTGTCCCTGCCATGTGGGAGAGGCAGCCCCGGTCCCTGCAGCGCACCAGGCTCTGCTCCAAGGGAGGGAGAGGAGTAACTCTTGAGTAGTTACACACTCTCCCTGTGGAAGGAGGGAGCCGCCAGTGCTGGGCTGGGGGCAAGGAGGCAGGAGCGAGCACAGGGGTGAGTACTGCCCTGCTGGGCCCGCTGCCCTCCCCTACACCCTTGCAGGAGCTGCCCAGTGAATATATTCTTGGAGTTGCCTATAGGGCATATCCTACTGGGCATGGAGAGCTGGGATGGGCTAGTGATGATGCCCTTGGTGAGTGCCTGAGGAAGGATCCCTGCATACCCTCTTCCCATCCAGCCTCTCCATGCCCGCAGTGAAGCAGCTGAAAAATGTTCCTTCAGCTTCATACAAGGGCTCAGAATTGACTTGATTACTCTGAGTGGCTCTCAAAGTTGTGGGTTGGTGTGTTTCTCCTCCAAAGAAACAAAGCACGTTTTCTGTAGGGCAGACAAATACCTGGAGACCAGGCTGAACTTGACTGGAGTTTTCTGCTAGGAATCTGGCAGGGTCTAGTCCCTCACACTGAGAAAATGTGCAAACATTGGATTTTGATCAATTTAAAATAAATTTGAGCTGAAGGGGGCTCAAATCTGCCTCCTAGAAAGGAGGCTTTATTTTCCTAAATTGCAGTGCTAGGACTCTGGTTTCTTTCAGAAACAAATCCTGATTTACTACAGCGAGAGTGAGACCGTAGTCCAGCTCAGCAAGTATTTGCAGAATTGCAAAGGAGAGGTTTTAACATCTTTCACATTAAAAATTATGGAGGTCCAAAGCTGTGGATCAACTCAGAAGGATCCTGCCAAGCAGTGTCTGAAGTGGGGTTGATATCACTGGGACAAAGCACACAGTTGCCCCTTCACAGCCTGTGGCTCATGGCAGATGAAGAGTGAGTGTGAAGCCAGTCTTCACAGGAGAGACTTAACCTGGCCTTTGTGTGCTTCCCAGGTTCCTGCTTGAAACTTCTGATCATTTTGAGCACAGCTGCAAGCTGCAAATAGGTGACTGGGCTTGGTCACCATGGGATGGGGAGAGATGGAGGAGAGATTGCTCTGCTAAAACAGAGGTGGGAGCCCAGACTGGCAATTCATGTCTGTGCTTTCACTGAGCAACCAGTGAACAATGAGCTAAGAGCTTTTCTGATGAAAAGTTGTCTCTTCACAAAAAAACCTATATTTAGCGTTGCTCCAAGGTAAATGTGGTGCTGGGAGCATTCCCAGTCAGCACATCTCCTGCAGACACAGTTGCTGCACAATACCTAGATGTTGTCTTAGACCAGGCAAATGGGTAAATGAAAAATGGACCAGGAGAGCCAGGTGTGCTCCCAAATGCATCCTTCCAGCCTGCAAAGCGTGCCTGTGTTCAGCTGCTCTGAAGAGCCTCTCTAATTCCCTCAAAAAGCATCCAGCACTGCCATCCATGGCCTACAGAGCTTCTGGTGTCAGACTGGAGGGCTGTATCTTGGGGGTTCAGTTCTCAGCTTAGGCTCCAGTGAACCCAGAAGTCCACAGAATCCAAGCCTGGAGGGGAGAGTTTTGCTGGGAAATGGAAACGGAAGAGCACAGGGGCAGAAAATAAAGAAATTTGATGTGCAGAGCTGGGGAGTGAACAATTCAGCTTAAGAGCCAGAGGGATCTCAGGCAGGGTGAAGGTGGCAAAGCAGATAATCTCAAGGTTGCTCTTGATTATGAGGGCAGAACTGAAAAGATTTGGGACAGGAGGCAGAATCCCGGCATCTCAGAGGGAAATCCTGAGCCAGGCTCAGAAGCTAGGGGTGAAGAGCCTCTGCTGTGCACCCTGGCTTGGCTCCATTAAGAACAACAGAGTGGTGCTGGTCCCAGCTTAGCAGCTCCCAGGTGTGCTGGGTGCTCCAGGCTCCCCGGAGCTCACCGTGGGCGAGAATGGACACAATCCCTGTGCTCCAGACGGCATTCCAGGGATGGAGCTGCCAGAGGAGAACATTCCAGCAAGGCAGGCTGTGCAGAGCAAGCTGGCAGGTCATGCACATCAGTGAGGGTCGCTGGGAGCAGGATTTGAAGAGGTCAAGTAGGGTGCACAGCTGCAGGCAGGGATCAGCAGCGAGCCCAAACAGACAGGGAACGCAGAGAGCCTCCAAGGGGATCTGCCATGCACCGAAGGTCAGTCTGGTCAAGCAGCTCTAGAGAAAGCTGAGCTGTGTCTGGGAAAGGCAAGACTGGAAATTAATGAAACCCAGCAGGGATAGTTCAGGCCATCCAGATTAGCTCCTCAGCACAGGCATGGGAGGAGCATCAGCAGAAGCTGGGACAGGTGGAGGCAGGGGGCAACAGCCACTGAGAGCAAAGCGTCCCCTGAGAACGCGTTGGGTCAGGACTGACCTTGCCGAGAGCAGAGGCACTTCTGTGTCTTGAGGAAGTTAACTGGAGGGGAGGATGCTTCCCTGGTACAGCAGTGCTGCACATTCCCCTCGTTCTGAGCTGCCTGATGGCTTCTGAGCAATGCTTAGAGCTGGTTTTCCCCATGTGCCCTGAGGCTGAACCCAAACCCTGCACGTGTGCCAGGTGCCACATGAGGAGCCTCAGGAAAAAGACTCCCCCAGCAAAGTACTTACAGCCTCATAAGAAAATGAGCTGGGAATGGCAATCATTGCCCTCCACAGAGTGAAATGAGGGTGTGATTTCCAAAGGCCTGCGTAATCAATATCCCTATTATCAGTCTTCCAGAATAAATTGCTTTTAAACTAATACAGTCTGGGGAGCTATCCATGAGCTGTCAGGAGAGAGATAAGCTGAAGGCACATGTTTATTCATACTGCATATGCTGAGAGCTGGATGTTCTTTACAGCTGGCTAAATGGGGGCGAAGATATTCAGTAATTTTTTGCAATTGTTATGCTAAAATTTGTCAAATACCCTTAATTTTGAGCACACCTGGAACTTTTCAAACTTACTGGGGGGGCTAATGAAAATCCCACTAAAACATCTGGTGATGGGAGAAAGCTATTTTCTTTCCTGTGAGGTAACTCCTGGAGTTTTGCAGAGCATCAGCACTTTAAATTGTCCTGCTGACCTCCCACCACATACACCAATACAGGAATGGCACATCCCGCATCCAGTGGGTCCATTACAGAGAAAACATCTCACTCACAGTTACTTGGGAGAAATTCAAAAATTCACTATTGTTTGTGCCAGGCTCAGCTGCTCCGTGGCTTCAGTGGAGCTTTTGTTCAGCCTGGACCAACCTGCCAGTGTCCAACAGTGGCTGTGAAATATGTCATTGTATCCCATGAGATGCTGCTCCAGCCATGGACAAGCCAGTGTCCCCCAGCCCTGCTTCCCCCACCCAGGGACAACTGCAGGATCTGCTCAGCCATGAGGCACCAACAAGCTCAACAGTGGCAATAAATTAAGTTTAGCAGCAGGACAATGAGGCTGAAATGCACAGAGCTCCTCCTGCTCTCTCCTGCTGCTCCTTCCTGGTGGAGTAGCCCTTGTGTTGGTGCCACATCCCATCCCTCACCTCCAGCCCTGGCTTGTCTGATGTGTTCCATGGCAGGCAGTGGTGAGATTCATCTCTTTTAACTTAAGGCACAAAGTCTGGGTGTCTGTCCCTGACCCACGCTTTTAGAGGCGGTGGAGGGAGGAGGGCACTTGTAGGGCACAGCTGAGCTCATCCTAAAAGGGATCATCTGAAATGAGTCGTGCCCCTTTCTCTCCTCAGCTGCAAAAAGACTCTCTGCAATCAGCTCTCTCATAGGTGTTCACACTGTGGGTGGTTGTGTGGGGTCACATCAGGCCTGTCCTGGCTCCAGCTCCTCCTTTCATGTCCTCCTGGCTGGACAAGAAACCCAAGCAGATGAGAAGGTGCTAAATGTGGCACAGGATAGAAACTCCCGGAAGATAGTGGAAATAGAAAATTATTTTTTTATTGTATGATCTGAGCAAGCAATTTTGAAAAATAATAACAGATGTACCAGAGATGATTCCAGGAGATATTGAACAGTCCAGAGGAGTGTAGCTCAGGAGAAATGATGAATGAGGCAGCATAGCAGATTTGCTTTTGAGCAAGGCTAAAAAACGGGCATTTCCAATTGGAGCTAGCATTTCAGGATGGAACATTTCCCCTTATTGCTGCCATCAGGCTGTTCAGTACCAATACTAGGTTGATAGTGAATGGACGAGCTGCTTGATTGTCTAAGCTGCGTTACTCAGCTTATAGAAAATTGTTTTCTATTCCCTTTCCTTTTCAGCCTCAGTGGATGCAACTTAGACAAAAGATCTCAACTTTCAACCAAAAGGCAATTCCTTCAGCACAGCACAGTGAGAGCTTCAGCCACGAGTGAGGCTCCTGGGCTCAGGGGCATTGCATATAATGAGGAAAAAGGGTCTTAACTGTCTCACTGGAAAATTATTTCCTTTCCCTTTCCCTTGCTGCAGGTAACCCAAAGCAGCAGCTGGCCGTGGCTCTGTGGTGTCAGGTGGAAAGAGTTTGCCTGCAGCCATGGGTTCAGGCTAGCTAGTTTAGAGCAGCCCACGTGTACTTAAACAGACACAGGTTTGAGCATCACATCTGACAACGGCACCGAGCAAAGCAAAGAGGAGCTGGGTCTGGCACTGTGGTCCTACCAGCAAAGGCTGCTGGGACTGCTTCAGCCCACTCCCTGTGGCACAGGAGGGAAAGGGGACATCTGTGACCACACAGAGGGGACGGGAGGCTTGGGCAGCACAGGCATGCAAGGAGACCATGCTGCCCTTCCTGAGGGAGACCTGAGTGTTCCCCAGCCCTGCTTACTGCACCTCTCCCTCTACAGTCCCGATCCATTCCCTCTACTTTTGTCCAGCAGTGTGGTTTTTTAGGCCCATTGTCTCTGGAAGTGATGCAAAATGCCATCCTCAAGTGATAGAGCAAATCTCCAACCCCCAACCCTTGCCGTATTTCCAGTGTGTGGCTTGTTGGTCCTTTCTGTCTTTATTTCGGGGAAGTGCCTGCTCATGGGGAAGCTTTGGGCTCTGTGAAGTCGAAATGGATTTGTCTCTCTCTTTGGTGGATTATTTCCCCGATTTCCCCTCCTCCCCCAGGGCTGCAGTAGCTTGCTGACAGCAGCACAGCCGTGAGTTGGGTGACTGGAGAAGGAGTGAGGCAGTCACTGCAAGCACAGAAAGGCTGCCTGTGGCACTTGTGTCGGCCACAATACTGGATATCATCAGAAAAAACATCAGTTTTTCTAATTTTCAGGACAGAGGAGATGGCTCTTGGCTTATAAATGGGTCATGCTTTAAAAAAACCTGCACGAGCTCATCATAAGCAACAAGATGTACCCGTTCTCCCCTTACATTCCTGCCGCGACCTCTCCCGAAGAAGCAATCCTTTTGGATGAGAGGTTGTTAATACAGATAGGATGTCTTTTACTTTCCCATCTCTCTGCACTCAGACATGGCTCATTACTGTTATGTTTGAACGAAAACTCTTCTGTTATTACCTTTGCTGGGAAACTGCCCATATTTGGGGAGGAAGAGGTACAATTCTAAATCTGCCTGGGGAGGAAGCTTCAGTCTCTGTTCCGACTTTGAAACTATCTTGGTAGCAGGTCAAACCTGATACTTGGAGGTAGAGCCAGCAAAACATGGCAGCTCTGGAAGGTTTTCATTTTTGGGAAAGTTGATTAAGAGTACAGATTTGGTTTAATGAGTTATCTCTATTTTGGAGAGGAGTCTCCCCTCCTCTGTGCTGCCTGTCTTCAGCATCGCCATTAACAGAACAAGAATAATCTCTCCTGTGCAAGCAGGCAGCAGGCTCACACTGCAGCCTGGTCCCTGTCACATCTCCTTCGGGAGTCATCATCCTCTTATCCCCTGGAATAACACGGGCCTAACAGTACAGGCATCCCCTCATCCTCACATGGGCACAGGTACGTTTTGGGCCACTGGGATCAAACTGCCAAGCTGCAGAGGTACCGCTGGCTCATTGCTGGGTGTATAACCCTGTGGTTGCAGTGCAGGATGGAGGAATCAGGGGTTGGGGCAGGAGGTGCAGCGGTGACTAAATGCGACCTGACGAGATCGTGAACAGGCCAGCAACTTCCAGCTCATCTCGGCCCTCCTGGTTTGGCAGTCCAGACAGTGTTAGAGACTTCAGCTTGTCAAAGTGGATCTTGTAATATCTCTAAGTTACACTTGTCTCCTGGAAAAGGAATGAGCTAAAGAGATTGCATCTGCCCTTTTTAAGAATAAGATAAACCAAACCAGCCAAGCCATTTTCACTTCATTTCCCCTCCTCACTTTGAAGCCAAGATGACCACTTAATGCATAGAGTTGTTCTGACCCACATGGTGATGCAGGCAAGTTCATTGCTCGTGTTTCCCCAGTCCCTCTGATGTGTATTGGTTTGTTGTTTTATTGGTTATTGTTTGCTGGGTTTTTGCCAGCATCCATGTTTTTATGCCAGCATCATCCCCGTGTAGCAGCCAGACCACTGTATGGGACGAGCCTCCCGCTGCTGAGCAGGTCGAAGGCAAAAAGAGTGTTTGGCTGTAGTATTGGCTTGTGGAACTTCTTGATTACCAGAAAGACTAGTTTTTTGATTAATTTTGTTCTGTCTTTTGAGGACATTTCAACAGTAGATGCCTGATTAGAATACCTTTCCACTTGGACTGTGCCTTTAGTCTTTCATCTCTATCACTAGTGGCCAGGGGATGAACAAGCCTATTTCATGATGTTCAGTTCTTCTAAACTTTATCTTCTCTTTTGATTTTTATTGTCTTTTGAGCAACCAGAGAGTTTATGTGTACTAATGTGCTTTAAAGAGGAGGAAGCACCATCCATGCCCCTGACCTTGTTCATCTCATGGGGACTGGATGCCCCTTTCCGACGGCTTCTCATTCTGCTGTTTCCCTCCAGTCTTCTCACAGCCACATAAACTGGGAGCAGAGACAGCAGCTGGGATAACCGTTAAGCCCCAGTGATTCCAGTGTCTTTTCTCCCTGCACCCCTATCCCTTTCTCAGGCCTTCTGATGCTCCTTCAGCAACCAAATCTGCATCTGCGTGCTCCACCATGACTTTGGGTCCAGGCTTTGGGATAGGGGGGTGAGATCTGTCCCTGAAAGGACATCATATATTCCTGAGGGTGGGTACCCCAGAGCCACATATTTCTAGAAAGCAGGATGGTGACTTCTATATGTATCTGGGATTTTTTCAAATTATTCAACAAATGTCACTGAGCTACAGACACACTGATGGTCAGGCACATTTGCTGTGATTCAGAGCTTGTCACAAGCATTTTGCACATCTCTAGCTCTTGGGGTCTAGCAAGTGGTTTTAAAGCAGTCCATTCCCTGAAAAACACTATGGAGGCAGAGAGCATGAATTATTATTTGTTTTCAGTGTGTGGACAGTTGATCAGTGACAGATGTTTCTAATTGCGTTAAGCAAGTGGAAATAATGAGAATTAGATAGCAGATTCTCCAGGAATTTACATTTAGATTGAGTTACAATTTGCTATTAAAGAAGCAAATTTAATGTAGATGCATTGGTTCTTCAGCTGAAATGGGAGACAATTATTTTTAATTATTATTTGATTACTTAAAAATGAGCTGTGTTACTGTACTTAAAAATATTTGACTCAAGGGGATGACTTAATATGTGCACTTTATGTCTCCCTTAAAAGATATGGAATGATGAAATTGTTCATCAGCAAACATCTCCACCTCCCCATTACAGTCATACTGAAAGGCAGATGAAAAACAGAGGCTGCCAGAAGCCCATCTCACAGTGCACAATTTNTTTTTTTTTCCTTTTGCCTAATGAGAGCCTTATCCAGAACTCCTTGAAGTCAGAGTCTGTCTATCAGCTTCAGTAGGCTTTGGATCAGATTTCACATCACTGATTCATTATTAATTACACATCTGGGACTCCCTTTTCAAAGAGTTCATTGTTAAATAAATTCACTTTTAGACATTACAGACTTGGCATTCTTGTGCATTTAATAAAAGTCTGGCAAACCAGCAAAGAGCCATAGGCCAGCTTCTCTTCTGGTATTGATGGATGGATCTCCACTGAGCAGCAGTGGTTTACACTATAAGGATATAACATATCTCTTCGCTCTCATATAACCACTTTCTGTCTGAGATTAAGTCTGTGTTTGAGAATTTTGCCTTTTCTGGGATTTCTCCTCTCTTTTTTATAACTTTTCCTATGAGCAAGGGTACCTCTGTGGATTCAGACACTGCAGGGTGAAATAATGTTTGCCATTGAGTTTCTTTTCTCTTCAAAGAGATACTGGCATCTTTTTCCTTGGACAAACTGTGATCCCATCTTCAGAGCTTCCTGGGAGAGCAGACAGGCAGGCAAATGTTTTCCTGATCCCTATGGCAAGTGGAATGGAACACTGTCTTTCTAAATATGTAGGGTCTTTCCCATAGTCCTCAATAATGCAGTTCAAGTCCAGACCTTGAAGTGACCAAGGAGCTGCTCTGGAAGCTCTGTTTACAGAGGAGTAGTTTTGGCAGGGGAATATGTAGAAATAAAGGTTTTCCTCCTGAAGTCCATTCAATAGAAGGCTATATCCTAGGTGAAAAAAGACATCTTATGTTGTGATTTAATGGTATAGGGTATTAGTCCCACTTAGGAGCTGATGGCACAGGCACCAGCAGCCCATATGGGTGTTTCCTGTGCTGCAAAGATCTCCTGAGCTGCACTCAGCCCATCCGGTGCTTTTGCAGGGCTGCCCAGACACATGAGGAAAAAAGGATGGGGTGAGTCCTTTTTTTCTCCTGATGCCAAATCAGAGTTTGGCTGAATGGTCCTGGTTAATACCAATGTCCAAATAAATTGTGAGGATGGATTCAGATGACTGCTACCCAGTTTCCAAAGCTTTCACTTAGTCAACAACTGTTTAAGGTACATGGAAAGGAAAACCAATAGAAACTCAACTCCCACTGTTTAAATAATGAAGCTCTGAATGCTGATCAGAGGCAGACATAAACTGAGTCCATGGCATGCTCCCAATGCAAGGGATAAAAACCACCACACAGTTGTGGAAGGGTCTGTTAAGGAAGAGAGAATTTAGACACTGGGGCACTTGAGCCCCTGAAAAGTCAAAGCTAATTCCCTAGTACAAGTGAAACATCTCTCCTGTTTTATTATGGAGAATGACAAAACCTTTTCCCTGCCCAAATTCACCTTCCTCAATTTTTCAGAAATCACATTAAATGAGATTATTCTCATCATCCTCAGGTATGAAGTGCAAGTCTTTCCAAAATTGCAGCCCTTCAGCATTAGAAATTATAAACTCGTTTACTCCTTGCCATAGAGCAAGTTTTGGTGTGGGTCCACAGCCACCTGGTAGGATATGAGGAGGGAGAGAGAGAAGAGAGAGCTCTGTCACACAGGCAGTGTGACCACTGGCCAGTCAGCAGAGATGCATTCACTTGCCAGAGGCCATCAACATCTCCAGCATAATTTTCTGGAGGTCTTTGTGCTTCCAGCAACTGCCAGCAGCATGAGTGATCTCCAGGCTGGTCCAGCTTTATGAGACTTTGTCACTCAGTGAAGTTTACTGGGAACAGCCTCTCTGATATCCTTGCCCACACTGCTGCTGTGGGATCTGCTCCTGCCCATCTTCCCCATGGGGTTCAGTGAAAGCAGGGACAGATACAGTTGCCTAATCACTTCCATCTCACTTTGCAGTGAGAACATGTTTGGGTAAGATCCTGAAAGAGATTTTCTGGACACTGGCAAGGAAGCTCAGCCTGTGCTCAGCAACTCCCTGTGCCATGCCACTGCGTGGCACACTTGGACATTTCCCCATCCGCAGGCCAAGGATCACTCCTTTTCAGAAGCCAGGCTGCCTTTGTTGGCTTTCTATCCCTCCTGCTTAGAAAAATTTCCTCAATTCTCCTTAGTCTCCAAGCTTCTCCTTTCATGGTTCATTACATTCACTGGCTAATTCTGCTATCGCCCCAGTACGTGGGTCATCACCCACATTTGTATGCACTTACATTTTCCAATTATTTTCTCAGTAGCTGTTTATCACTAACAGTTTCTACCCTGCCTGAATTGTCTCCTAACCACTCTGTCTTATTTCTTTTTTATTCTTTCTTTGCAGAAAAAAAGACGGGTTTTTTAATAAAAGACACTCACTATCTCATCCGGTCATTCATTTCACCCTCCTCCTTTATAATGGAACTGGTTTATTACCAGCACTTCTTTTTACAAATATCAGGGGAAATAAGCCTTTCTTATTCTCCCAGTAATTCCTATGGTGAGCAAGTATTATTTTGCTTTCTTTTCTTTTGAGTTGTGGCCAATTATCATTTCTCTCCATTGCCTCCCCCTTTTTTTATGGGGGTCACAGTGTGACATTGGTGAGCCTGGAGTCAGGAAAGCCCAGCATCCTTGTCCCCTTCCCATTCACCTTCAGGGTTGCCTACAAGGCATTAGAACAGAGCTGTGAGGAGGGGGGACTGGTAGAACCCACTGAGGCTCCTGACTGTCCTGATGTGCACCAGGATGATCCAAATAGAAGTGGAGGCAGGACTTGCTTGTGCCCAGGGTTTCCCCACACAACCTTGATCTGCTCCTTGAAGTGTCCTCTCCCTGTCCTTCTGCTATCGGCATGGGCAAGTGCTGGCTGTGCTGACTGCTGTGACTGACAGAGGGGACCAGACAGAGGACCCAGGCAGCTTCCTTGCTGTCCCAAGGCATGCTGGGCATGGAAACCTTTGCTTCTTAGAGACACGCACAATTGGTTGACTTCACATCTCGGCTCTGAATGTACATACTCAGTAGGGAAGACTGCAGAGTAGCTGAAGGCAGGGTAAGTTTCTGTGGTTCTATAGATGAGAAGCTGATGATTTTTCCCACTCCCTCTGAAATAACCATGCTTTTATCACAAACCTAATCCTTGGTTATATCCCACACCTTCTGCTGGCTCAAGAAGCCAAGTCTCCTCTTGGGTGCTCACCCAGAGTGGAGGGACCCTCTGTCTTGCTGGACAAGGTGTATCAGACCCTGCCCCATGGCCCAGCAGAGTCAGGGGACAGTCCCAGCCACCACTCTGGTGAACTTGGGGACCACACTCAGTCACAGGAGATTAGAAGCCAGACTACCAGTGAGGAAGTAAGTGGGGTAGCACAGATTTCCTGTGCCTTGGGAGCTGGACCTACACAATGCATCACACTTTGACTTGACTTCGAGGTTAAAGCAGCTTCCTTAGCTGTTCCATTTCTCTCTTTCTCTGACCGCTTGACTCCCCATAACATCTGAGTTTTGCCATCAGACACTGAGCAATGTAACCAACATCTGGCAAGTGAAGTTCAGCCTCTCTTTCCTGACCTTCCCAGGGAAGAACTGTCTGTCTGATGTGTGGTATTTTCACAGCATGCTTTACATTTGAATGTGTTAAGCAAGAAGCTTCAAAACATTATGGTATGTTCTTAATACAGCAACTGTGCAATATACAGAGATAATTAAACTGATGAGAACATCCAGGGAAACCAATGTGCTTCAACTCCCAAGTTCTTTAGGGGAGAGAAATCTAACATTGCTGTATGTATGGAGAATCTTTTGGTGGAATCAGCTCTTTTGACTGCATCCCTGAGTACAGATAGAGAAGATGAATGCACAAAAGCCCATGCACCACTATGCTTCTGGAGGCATTTACCTTCTCTAGTCTCAGCACATGAGGATGTGGCTCTCGTTAAGTTTAATTCATTTCCCTACACTCACAGTTGATGTGTAAAATAGAACAGGACAATTTAATCCTATGCCTGCTAGCACTATTATTTACTTTATTTACTTTTGTTAACGTTAGGTTTGCTAACAGAGGGTTTTTTTAATAAATTATTTTAATGTGTTTAGAAAATGTGCTACAAAAATAAGCATTCACTTAGATTATTAAATATTTTCAGCATTGAAGAAGTGACTATAAGTGAGGATGGAAATAAACATCCTTATTCAGGAGAGATTTTTAAAAAGCAAACAGAACATAAGAATGCAGCTAAGCTAGTATGTCTTGGGAAATTATTTTTCCTTTTCCACATCAGCAATAACAGATCAAGAGCATTTCCAAGCACCAATTTCTGTAGGCTGCATGAAGGGAGATGGACATTTCTACAGTTGATTTGAAACTGGATGAACTAGAGTGCTTCAGAGGTTTACAGTCGAAAAGATAAATGGATTGTGTGAGCTGTCCAATTTCATTATGTGCCCTAGCCAAACTCTTTCTTTAATGTTTGATAGAATGATGATCAAATATTTCAAAATAAAAATGCTGACCTCTGTAGAAATTGTTGTTGACCTTGTCAAGGTAGGTTTAATGCTTTAAAAGAATACCAACAATCTCTGAGTGATATAAAACTTCAACAGACGCTACCAAATCGAAATATATATAGAAGGCAGCTGGTTATTCGCACTGGCCGAGCGCTTATCAAGCCCCATTGTCAGCTGAGTGTGAAATGGATTCCTGCCCAAAAAGCTGGCTCCGAAGCTCGCTTCATGTTCAAAGTTTGATTTGCCACATGTGATACAGTCAGATGATTTAAAACACAATTGACTTTCTTGCAGCACTTGACTACCCTGTTTCAAAATTATACACGTCTCCAGAAACTGAAAGGCAAGTCCACATGAAGACCCAAAATACTTTAAGCCAAGCATTTACAATACTGATTATCTGAATAAATTTGTCACATTGGAAGTGCTTTCTTAAAGTAAGCTACCTCACCTCCAACCCAGAGTGCTGCACAGAATACTATATCCCTGTCTTTTTTCCTTTGCAGTAAGACAAGGGTTTGAACCAAAGCTCTGTACACAAACCCTCTTAACTCACCAGCATGTGCAATTCGCATCCTGAGCTGCTTCAGTCTGTATTAATTTAGCACCAATCTCCAGTCGGAGAGCTCCATCTAATCTGGCCTCTGTATCCATCACTGCTGCATGTTATGTGCAAAGAAAGGTGAAAAATCCTCTGAGCCCTCAGTTCTGTGATAAAACCATGAGATTTGTTTAGTCTCAGTAATATCATTGCTTGCTTAAATTGATTACAGATAATGGCAATGAAATCCATCTCTGTTGCAGGGGCATCTTCCACAGGTTAAATGCCTTTGTGTTGAAAAATTAGACTTTTCTGACTCTTTACAAAGATGAGAGAAAGAAGAAAGTTGCCTGGTTACCTGGGCTTCTTTGAGGCTGTGGGAGTGTGACGTGCTAGTGCCTTCTTCAGGTTACTAGTGCTGATATAGCCAGTGCTGCTAAACCACGGAGATCCAAGTGCCAAATACACCCAGTCCCAGTGATCTGGAGATCAGGTGAAGTGGGAGCTTCTGAAGCCACTGTGACCTTCAGTCGTGGTTTGCTTTAAAGCACAGATGCTTCATTCTACTGCTTATTTGAAACTGATGGCCTTAAACCAGGGCAAAGTCCTCCTCTGTGTGGGCATCCTCCTTCTGCTCTGCTGATCTATCATCCATATTCTTCTCATTTATAACATACAAATCTCATAGATGCTCCATGCATGAGGAGATGGGAAATTACCAAACAGATAATTAATAGGTTCAAGATGTTGAGGATGATTTAAAGGGCTAGTGAATCTGATCATGATAGCTGGGAATAGATTTTCTTCTACTCTAAAGGAACTTAATTTGCTTGAAAGTTGCTTGTTTGGGTCCACATAAGTACCTTTATTTTGCACCAGTCCTTCTGAGTTAGTGCCTCATAAGTTTGCTCTAAATTCCCTGAAAGCTTAAAAAACTCAGTCAAAACTGTCAAATTTGGGATGTATTTTCATTAAAACTGTATTAACCCACAGCACGCAGCTCCTGATGATACTGTAAAACTTCTCATGGAGTTCAGAGTAGCCTCCTGAAAACACAGTATTTGCTGGAGTAAGCACAAAGCGAAACAAGCAGCCAGCCAAGCTTGTCTTCAGGAGCGTCTTGTAAAGGTTAAACCAGATTTGATGTTGTGTTAGGTTTGGGGAGAAAACCAAAGAAAGATAATAGAGGAAGGATCTGTTTCTTCCAATAATCCAAAAACAAATCTAGAAAGTTTAAATAAAAAATAATAAAAGTTGCATGCACAAATTGACTTGGGGCAACTTTTTAACTTGCTTCAGTGATGTTTTCATGGCTGATTGGATGAGCTGGCAGTAACCTTGGCAGTGCTACAAAAGCCATTTTTACATCAGTCAGCATAAGGAATACCACACTTTCCATCAGATCCCTCCAAAAAAAGATGTCTGCTTTCCCTTCTAATCTGGGTTTGCTTCTGTGGTTGGCCAGATCTTCTCACCCAGTTCATGCTCCTGGCCACAGTTCAGTTGGAAGGGACTCAAGGGTGCTTCAGTCCCCACACGAGGTTACCCACCCTGCATGATCTTTTTTACTGCCCAGAAAGAGAACCCAGGGGGATGTGTGAGGATTTTGACCATGTTCCTCTGGAACTCCTGTGCAGAAAGGACTGCTTGTGGGTGCACAGATCAGCGCTCTGGCACATGGGAGGTGCACTGGGGGACACTGGACCTGCACAGATGCTCCGTGAAGGGGATGTGCATCCAGACTGCACATCCAGACTGCACAGCTCAGAGATGCAGACTCTTGGGGGATCCCAGGAAGAAATACTTCACAGTGTGCTGCTCCTGCTGGCACCCCATGTGGTCAGGGCAGACCAGGACATCAGTTTGAATGCCAGGTACAGCATCCTTTCCCTCTCCCCAGCCCTGCAGGAGACAGAGAGGCAGGTTCTCATGTGGGATGTAGCGCTCTAAGCCACCAAACCTCCTTGTACTTCAGGTCTATGGACAAAAAATATGTGGTCAGAGCCAGGGCCAGCCCTAAACCTGGGCTTTTCCTTCTGCCATCCTCAGCACATCAGCCAGGCTCTTTCAGCTGTATGTAGGGACATTAGCTGTTCCCACTGGAGACAGAGAAGGGATGGAGCGGGCAGAGGGCTAAGGGAGGGAAGAGGGAAGTGCTGAGGCTTTTGTTGTGGATGAGAGAGAGAGCTGAGCATGGAGCAGATTTCCTGTCCCGGTACCAGTTGCAGCTGGCTGGCCTCTTTGGATGCAGTCACATGAAAACTCTGTTGGAGTTGTGGGACGATACCGATGGCAACAGAGAGGAATGGGGTCATTGGGCATCGACACAGACCCCGTAGGAATGGGAGAAGAGTGCAGCTGCCTCTGTGTCAGGCAAGAAGGGGAGGAGGGATGCCAGAGACCCAAAAGTGTCTTTTTCATCCCACCAACTGCTTCTCATTTTGCTTTTGACATGAATTTGCCTTACAGACTTGGCCAGCTCGTACTCTTTGCTTTCTGTGACTGCAAAATTATTTAAGAAGATTCCCATTGCTAATATGTAGGGGAATTAGAGAGTATCAGCAATGCTTTCTGACTTAAGAGATGAAGTGTCAGGTATCAGCTGAACCCAGAAATGCAGCTATCTGTGAATATTTCTGAGTCAACTTGTCAGTAGGGTGTTTCTAATCCTTTTACCAAATAGATTTTTTTTTTTAGAAAACTTGGGAATTTTTTTTGTCTGTTTCTCTCTGACCTTAATAAATCTTAATTCCCACAACTTCCGGGTGTTGACTCTCCAAGAAAAAACATCAGTGGCACTCTGTCACCACCCTCCACATTCCCGAGGCAGCTGCTGGAGGCAAGTTTTCTCATTTGCTTATGTAAATGAAGAAAAGAGAATTTTAGAGCCAACCGCTGACTCTGGGAAGGAGGTGCTGCCTGTGCCAGCGCGAGCAATGCTCCCGCCGCCAGTCCCCGACACTGACGGAGTTCAGCTGTTCCATGATAAAAAATAAGGCGCTCCCTTCTCCAGGCATTTTGCATTTCAATGCATAATTTTTCACCCGGCTACATCCCAGCCTGCTTTGAATATGTGCACTCCATATATTGACATAATAACGTGGAGTTGAGGCATAGAGGATCTATCCCATAAGGAGAATTGCAGCCCCTAAAGCCCCAAGCCTTCAGCCTGAGCAGTTTTGTACAATATTATTACCCTGTATTCGGATGACACAATGGCCAAAAGGGCCATTACTGGGTATTCACACAACATTACATGGAGCGACTTCGGATTTTTCTTCTCTTGGAAATGCAAGAAATGGGTTAAACAAGAGGATGACAGAGTTGTTGGCAGACCCAATTTGACGAGAACTGGAAGTGAGGGACAGTTCAGTGGCCCCTGGATGAGAGAATTCCGTGTTCCATGCACGAGGAAGCAGGGGAAGGAGTTACAGTCCATAGCTACCATGGGGCAGTGCCCTGCCTAATGCAGACAGGTGAGCATGGAGGCAGATGCTGGCTTCCAGCAGATAAGGCTGCTGGCTACTGAGTGCCAGTGTTCTGAGGGACAGAATCATAGCACACAGGGCCTACATGGATTTCTTTACTGCCCTTATCTCCGTGGTGTTGGAGGATAGGGTTGTGGCTGGTTTTAGTAGATGATCTAATTCATGGGGAGGACCGGAGTTTGCTTCATTAGCAAATGCTTATAGTTGGTGGAGGGGAAGAATTGTGCGTGAAGCACCGTTTGGCACTTTTATTTCCTCCTGATTACACCGCCCGAGGCTTGAGCAGACTGAAGAAGAAGCGCTGTTCCCAGCCTGGTAGGACTGCGCTGGGCACAGCCACGGGAGGAATTGCTCTGCATTCATGCAAACTGATCCTTTTCCACCTCACCTCTTCTGCTGATGGACTGGCCACACTGCACGCATTCCCCAGCCTACACTGCAACTCAAGCCACCAAAAATATGTTTTTCAAACATTCAACCTTTGCCTGTTGAGCAAAATTTGACCAAATAAACAGGACTTAAGAGGCTGGTTTGAACTAAACATACTTCACAGTCCATCCTGCAGAAACCAAACCTGTGCACAGCTAAATGCCAGTGGTTTGAGTCCTGGAGCCTGTGCCCGGCCACAGCTTGGGTAGAGCACAAAATCAGTGCTGAGCACCAGTCCTGCAGACAGTCTTTATCATTGGCTTTATCAGTCTTTATGCTTGGCTTAGCACTGTCCCATCTCTGTGTTCTTGTGCTGTATCACACTGTGAGTCCCCCCAGCAAGGAGGCAGTGGCTGGTAGCAGTGTTTTTAACCTAATGAGGTGAGGCATTGCTCAGTGTGAGTTAGGTACCTGGTTCCCACAGCTCAACATGTGTCTGTGCTGGGTGGATTTGGGCGGCACGTGTCTGTCCATATGTTGAAAGTATACATTACCCAGAAACCTTCTGCCACAGAGAATTAGGGAAGAGCTATGACATGGGGGAGGGGGAATGAATAGGCTTGTTTGACAGTTAATAAAACAATGAAATATTTGTGTGTGCCTGAGTTTCTAGGGACGTACCAGCAGCTGCTAATACCATGTCATCTGTTTTTTATTCATGGCACTGCTGGACTGTGGATAGATAATCTCTCTCTATAACTCACACATTTCTAAGCTTAATGGGAAGCTGTCATAGAGAAACATGCTTCTCTGCCAAAAGTGGGCAGTCTGTCTTTCCACTGGGGAAACACATGATTCCAGTTCCTCGCTCTGCTCAAATCCCAGTAACATTGTCTTTTAATTATATTGAATATTTAATACTGGAATGCTTGTGTTTCTGCTGTATTTTCCACAATGACTGACAGAAACAGCCCATTCTGTCTCTGTCAGACAGAGAGGTGCTCCATCCCTCTGGTCGTCCTCATGACCCTTCTCTGGACCTGCTCCAACAGGTCCATGTCTTTCCTGTACTAAGGGCTTCAAAGCTGGATACAGCACTCCAGGAGAACTCTCACTAGAGCAGAGCAGAGGGGCAGAATCACCTCCCTCGACCTGCTGACCACGCTTCTTGTGATGCAGCATAGGACACATTTGGCTTTCTGAGCTGCAAGTGCTGAATCGTGCCCAGCTTTTCATCCACCAGTATCCCCAAGTCCTTCTCCACAGAGCTGCTTTGAATCTCTTCATACCCCAGCCTGTATTGATACCAGGGGTTTCCCTGACCCAGGTGACTTTGCCCTTTACCCTGTTGAACCTCATGAGGTTCCCATGGACCCACTTCTCAAGCTTTTACAGGTCCCTTTGGATGGCATCCCTTCCTCCAGCTTGGTGTCAAGCTTCCCCCAGGCTGTGAGATCCTCCTCCCCAGAAGCCTCTTCCTCCCATCCTGTGGCCAACACATGCCCAGAACATGTCAGTGTTATCACTAAAGCTGTGTGACAGTGACTCTGGCTGGTGTTAGGAGGCGCCAAAATGGGGTTTGCATGTCACCTTGCCCTGCATCACTGGTATCTCACCTCCTCCTTTTCCTCTTTTCAGCACTGGGGATGTCTCCCATGAGCAGACCGCAGCCTGCTCCCCCAATGGGTACAGCAGCCCATATTAGTGAGCTCATGCTAATATGAACTCGTCCAATAAATACATCAAGGACCTGTGAAACTCTGGGGTTTTTGACATTGAATCAGTATGAATCATCATTCCTCATGCAGCCTCCCTTTTCCAAGGAGCTCTCAGGCTTGTCCTTCCCCTCCCTACTTGCCTTCACTGCTCTCTGTGCTCTGTTGTTGTTCAGGGAAGTTGCCATCGTGTCTAATTGGGAAGAGACACCTGTAGAGTGCCTCTGTGCAGAGATAACTGGAGTGCATGGAAGAGAGACTCATCCCCTGTGGTTAATTTGCCAGTGCTGAGTGCTTCTTTAAATAGAGCCAAGGAGATACAGACAGAGCTTGGGCATTGCGTGCATTGAAGTTTTCTTGGTGTAGTTTTTGCTAGCACAGGCTGCGCCTCTATTTTGGGTGTGGAGTGGGCTTTTTAAGCAATGGGGAAATGCAGGGAGACATTCCTGGGAGTGGCAGCCAAGCGTGAGCCCATAAGGGCCTTCTTGCATTGCCTTTGGCGCCTTTCCATAATCTTTCTTCAGAGCAAGTTCAAGTCAGAGAGCTGCTACTGAGGCTCAGCCCTTTCCCTGCCACCTCCTGACACCACTAATAAAGCTCTCCCTTTTCTCTAAGTCATTATTTGAACAAACTTCAGATGCTTTGGAGGGCAAGGAGGGAATGAGTTCACTGCTTCAAGCCTGCAGGGTTGCAGAGAGCCCCAGCCATGTGTTCACTGTGCTCCTCACTGCTGAGGCTTTGTGGATGCACAGCATTATCGTTTCAGACAAACCTCTCCGGCATGGCCCAGGGAGCCAGCAAGGATGTCTGGGTCATTCTACTAATAAGGAGGCAGCCCCTAATGAGTCCATCTCTGCTCCCCTGCCTCTCCAAGAGGGAAGGAAGAAACCTCAGAGTGCTCTGAAGTCAGGCTTGACTTCACAGAAGAGTTGTCTGCTCTGCAGAGTATCAGGAATCCCCTGGACAACGTTTTGGTGCCATCATACCTGGCAGGTGGATCCAGTGACTCAGTGTCGAGGTATTAAGTTTTGTGGAAAATGTCACGTGTGCACATCCAGGAAGTCCAGGCTGCAAAATGTAACTTGTTCCAGGCTGGAGTAGGAATTGGGAAGTACAAGTAGGGATCCAGAACCAGGAAAGCACTCAGGTTACTGCCATGCAGAGAAGCCTCAGGGACAGGGTTTGGCTAATTAATGGCCAGTGTCTGTGCCAGAGACTTGGATCCACAGGAATATGGGTCCCTCAGCCTTTTGGAGCAAGCACTTACCAGGAGCAGACTCTTCTTCCCCAGAGACACAGTTCCAGTGTGCTGGGACCACAAGCAGGTCCCTGCTGGTTTCTCCAGTAACAATAGCAATTGATTTACAAAGCACTGTTCTTTACATGCCTCTCTGCAAAGAGGGTCCTGTAGCAGGAGGGGGCAGCAGGGGATTCCCTGGCTGAATAATGCTGCTCTGAGAACCTACCCCACCAGCAAAGCATGTTCAGCCCTCACTGGTCCAGACAAAGGATTTCTCCTGGTGTTCCCCATCCTAAGTTCAGGCCAGCCAGCTGCAGCTGTGACATGCCCCACAGGCTGCCTTTTGTGGTACAGGTTACGTGGAGGATGCCAGGAAGCTATGGGTAGGAAGGGGATGAAGAGAAGCAGATGCAGAGGGGTCTCCACACCCGCCTGGGCAGCTCACAGGGCACCACAGGCCAGTTTTGTAGCTCTGCATCACTGAGGACATAGTTCAGTTTCTACTCTGAATGCCACCTGTTACCCTGATTTATTCCAGTGGGATGCACAAGGTGCATCTTGCTGACCATCCAATTGTATTGGATCCAGAAGGTCCCAGGCCCACTCTTTATTGATTTCCCTGCTCTCAGAGACCGGTCCCCATCCCCTTCAATGTGTCTGTGATGGAAGTTTTATTAATGCAAATTTTCCCCTCTGGAAAATGAAGTCCAGAAATTAATAATGAATTAAAACAACTTGCCACAGGCATTGCTAATGAGCTCTTTGTCTGCGCAGCTCACATGAAAGGAGGTCATTGCTCAGCCGTTCCCATCGCGAATGGCAAGAAGATTAACCGCTCACATCGAGCGTGTGGGTCTCTCCTGAGACAGAGGGACAGGCTGCAGCTCAGCTTCTGCCTAGCTGGCTTTTCCTGCCTTATCCCTGCTGTGCAGGTTTGTCTCAAGGAGTCTTTACTACCTGGAGAAGACACCTTCCTCCCCTCCCCTCCCCTAAAACACTCAGGTTGCCCATCTGTGTTGGGAGGACACCTGAGTCATCCCACTGGAAAGGACAATAACCTTGCAGAGCTTAGGGGAGAGAGGAAAGTAATCTTGGAGGGGACTAGCAGGGCTTAACTTCCCTGCCATAAGCCTCTTCAGGGACTCTGGCCCAGTAACTAACCTGGCACTGCTCCAGTGCTGGGTCTGCATCTATTGTTCTTTTCCCTTATCTTGCAAGGCAAAGGGTTATCCTGCCTTATCTGCTACCACAGGCTTTGGAGGAGGCCCCGTGGCAAGGGCACTGGAAATCACTGCTGAGCCTCGGAGGGCTGTGCTGGGAGAGGAGCATCCACTTCTGGGCAGTAGAGATGGGAAAGGTGGCACACCATGCTGCCCACCTCTCCACAGCTTTTTCAGCCTCAGCAGAAATAAGGAAGCAGCACGTTGTATTTACCCATCCTGGGAAGGGTGGCTGAAGGCAGGTGCTTTTGGGTGCTGCTCCTCGCTTGATAGCTGAGGCTAGATGCAGCAGCACGTGGGGCAAGAGAAGTTGAGCATCACTTCTCCATGATGTGACTGAACAGCAGAAGGGACCTTCTCCCTTGTCCAGTGCTCCTTGTCAGAGTGTTCTCTGACTGCAGCAGAGGGACCCACACCTTCCCCATGTCCACAGGCAGCCTGTTACACATCAGCTGTTTATTGCTCTATTCTGCTTTCTTGCAAAAGCTCAGCCTGTACCTTCCACGTGCTTAACTCAGGCTTGGGAAAACTCTGCTGTGTTTGAGGCATGATGTTTCACCACTCTTTCCCACCCCTGCCCTCTCAGGTGGGACACCCAGCCAGGCTAAATGATGGCTCACTCCCTTGCTTGGCAGCACAATTGCTCATTTATCAAATAACTGAGTCACACAGAGCACTGGACGCCAGGCAGTGACAGCCACGCAGCTCCCAGCCTGCAATACTCTCCAGCATGGGGATGCCTGGATTCACCTCCACCCACTGCCCCCACCATGGCCTTGGCCATGGAGGAGTCAGTCCTGCCATGCATTCCCACCCGTCCTCTAGTGGTAGCCCTGGGCTGGGAAGAAATCCCTTTCTGGTGCAGAGAAAATTTGGCCCAGCCAGGAGAGAAAGGAGAAGGGAACCATGGGTAAGGGCAGGGAAAAGCAAGGCTTCAAACTGCACGTTGATGGGAGGAAAAAAAAACCTCTTCCTCTCTCCTTTAAACGTCTGTGCTTGTTTGTTGTTAAGCTGAAAACTCACCCAATGCCCTCAATAAGTACCTGCACTGAGCCTGTGTATCTCTGACCTGGCAGTCTTGCCATCCTCTTCATCACGATATTTGTGTATATTGTAAGTCAAACTGTAGCTTGTCCTTAAAATGCTCTGACAAAGAGAGATTCATCTTACAGGAGACAGGGATGATGCAAATGTCCATCCCACCCAGCACAATGCCAGGAGAGAAGTATCTGAGGAGTCTCCAAAGGGACTGGTGTACCTGGTGTGCTCTTTGTTTGGGTCTTTCATGGGACTCAAGGGGGCAGGGGACCTGACCATGATCCCATGCCTGGTCCACTCACCTCTGAGCACCGTTTGGGAGCTTGTTCAGGAGTGAAGGTCAATGCCATCACCAGTGCCATCATAGCAGAGCCTCCAATTGTTGTGCCTGAGAAGTCTGACTTGGGAATTAAAACGAAGCTGGTTGCATCCCACCTATTTGTTATCTGCCAGGCTGTTCCTCCTGCACAGCAGCTTCTCTTGTATTCAGAGGCTGCTTCAAGCCAGGGCTGCATTTAGGCACAGCTATTGCTTTTCTTTGCTGACATGGCCTAGAAACCCCACGAGCACCCATAGGGTGGGTAAAAGACGCTGTAATGCTCATGTGAATGCCAGGGAAATATACAGAGAAGTAAGTTGTCCCAGCTGTGTCAGATACTGTGATAGTGCTGGGTTTAGAGACATTTTCAGAGAGTCTGAGAGTCTTACGAATCTGTTTGGGAGTTAGGTACAAATCGGGGGGTTTTCTACTATAGCTGTGTTTGTGTTTATAGGACAGAGCAGCTGATTAGGACAGCAGGGTTCTCACGTCCCTGCCACCCATTTTCCACACAGCATCATCATTTCACCTCCATTTAACAACAGGTTCACGTCTGGGGTAACTGACTCAGCTGCTTGGCAGACTCGTTGGGGCAGTCAAGCCTTCAGACAGTTTTATTTTCACTGAGGTTTGCAGCACAGAAATTTGTAGACCAAATCCTTACAAGCAGTCACCAGGGAACATTGCTGGGATCTCTGACCCCAGCTGTGCCAGTGCTGCTGTAACAATTGCAGCTCTGGGATCTGGGGCTATTACAGGCTGCAGTTACCTGGGTCCTTTTCCTTTGTACTCCTGTTTCCCACAAGTGACAGTCAGGACAAGAGCTGTGATACTGCCAAGGCTTCAGAAATCTGGTTGGAGAAACACGAGCCCAGCAGAGCAAATGAAAATTCTTAGAAGCGGGAGAACACATTAGAGTTAAAAGACAAATAAGGTTTTGCAGAAAAGGTAGTAATGAATCATCCTCTGTTTCTCTGAGTTTGGCTTTTACTGTCTTCCAAAGAGTGTTTTGCAAGTGTGTGCTGCTTTCCTGTCTTTCTTTCCAAGTACCTAAATTTGAGGATATATCCTTATCTCTATATGACAAGCAATAGTGAATGGAAAACTATTTTGTTCTGTCATTTACTCTCATTTGGTCCTGTCACATCCTATCTTTTAGCACTATGTATTTTCTTAGTATTATGAGCATATATCTATGCTGTGTGTGAGAGAGTTGGTGTCTGAATTGTATTTGCAAAGGTCCTTGATAAAAAGCTTTAACATCTAAAATGATCAGAGAGGCAGGAGTGAGCTGGTCTTGAACTGGCAGGCAGCAGATATCTGTCTGCAGAGACATTAACTGCTGAATAGGTCAGAATTGCCAGGTTTTTAGTATTTACCTAGGAGGGAAACTACTGCTTATTTCAAGGAGCTAATGTTCCTTGCAGATTTAGCTTGAACACCAGACGGAACATAAAAGCAACAGCTGTGGAGTAGTTTCAAGGATAGTATTTTTCTCCTCAAGCACAGTGCAGTTCTATCCAATTCTCCTCATTAATCACTTTCTTTTATTTTTGTTTTCCAGCCAAAGCTTTTGGCCAAGGAGTTGCTTGACTTGGTGGCATCTCATTTCAATCTGAAGGAGAAGGAATACTTTGGAATTGCATTCACAGATGAAACGTAAGTGTGAGAAATCAAAGACCTAAGAGGCAACTCTTGGCAACACTGTGTGCAGCAAGGTCCTAGACCAAGGTCTAGGAAGGCATGGACCAAATTACCATGAAATTTGGGGTTTTGTCTCAAGACAGGCCATATCTACCCACAGATTAAACAACAAGAATAAGATTTGCACTGGAGAAACATTAAAGGTCTGCCAAAGGCTATGATTAGTCCCAGACTGTGACCCCTCAGTGCTACTGCACTGCCTTGTTACATTTTTCCAGCTGTTTTCTCTCAGGAGTTACACCGTCCTTGGCACATGGACTGTGTCTTGTATGGATACCCATCTTGGTTTGCAGTAGGTTTTTCCTTTGTACGTTAATCAGGAAGAGGCTTCCCACACCTAAATAATTCTAAAAAAACAAATTTCAAGCTAATGCTGTGTCCCCAGAACAGCTGAATCAGCGGTATTGCTGTCATGAGCCAGTTCTGCTCTCCTGCTGAAGTGGCAGGGAAATGTAAATTATCTGCTGGAATAATGATTCAGGATCGGGTAATCAGAGGCTGCTGGATAATTGCACAAACATATCCGCATTCATCTCGGCAGCAATCACCCCTCTAAAGTCAATTCCTTTGGCAAGCACCTGCCTTGGACAGCCTGAGGCCATCTGAGGACACAGCTCCCAGGATGGAGGAATGCTCAGCAACAGGCACGTGCAGAAGCAGGACCCAAATCCAATGAGACCTCAGAATCCATCCCAGCTCACTGAGTTGAGTAGCTCAGCCCTGTAGGAGATCTCCAACCCAACACAAATTAACAAGGCTAATCCTCCAAGGAGCAACAGTAGGAGGCACTGGCCTTCCATAAAGCAGGAGGAGGAAATTGCTCTCTCCAAACTTCTTGGAGAGAGCAAGTTACTCAGTGGGTGCTTTTTGAGCGGCACAGGAAAGCCATGCAGGAACGCCAAAGCACACTAGGAGATGAAAACGTTCCCTTAACAATCCCAAGAGCACAGGTGGGAAACAAGGCACATCTCAAACTGTAACCAGAGAGCGGCTGAGCAAGTCCCAACTCTCAGTTCAGCTGGGCACTGGGCTCCCCTGGCAGTGTAAGGGAAGCTAATGAGGAGGTGTCAGCAATTAGAGAGAGCCCAGCCTCCCCTGGAACTTCCAGGTTTAACTGTGTGAGCAAAGATCTGGGTTAGCAAAGGGAGGAAGCGTGAGAAGCTGACAGAGGGTGTCCAGGCAGAGCTCAGAGATACGTGGTGGGTGCAGATGGATGTGCACTGTCCAGGCAGGATTCCAAGGGTTAGGTGATGGCATCCACTCATTTGGTCACCTTCACACCCGTAGATGGAGCAGGGTGCTTTTCAGGAGATGCTCAGCCAGCCCAGATGAAAGGTTTGGGGACACCCTCATTAAATCAAGGAAATGCAGCTCAGAAACAAGCAGTAAGTCCTAGCTGGTCTGAAGCTGGTCTGCAGCCTTTCTGCTGTCCCACAGTGACTGTATCATTTTCACTGAGGCTTCTTCAGTGCTGTGAAAATAACCTTGACAAAAATATTTCCTCTTCAGTTGTAAAATGCTTTGAATAGAGTTGGCACAACCAGCAATTGTTTTATTTGACTGAACACAGCAAAAGAATATACTTGGGGCCTTGGACAGAGTCTTGGGATAGATGTCCCAAGTCAACTTCAGAAAATAAACAGGGCTGTCTGTACCACAGATCTTAAACTGCAGTGCAAAAGGGAAGTTTGAAAAATCCCCTTTCTTCAAAAAGTAGTAAAAACAGTCTCTTAATGTGTGTTTCCTGGGCACATAACACAGACTTGTAGCTAATACAGACTAGGAATGTAAAAAGAAACCCTTTAATTCTGTGACAGGCCCTCAGGGACTTCCTTCTCTTCACTCTCCACTGAGTTTCCATGTGCTTTACGTGAAGGGGACTCATAACCAGCTAAAACAGAACATGCCTGGCTCATAAATGTAGTCTGACGTTGCCTAAATTGCAACTTTAGAAAGAAGAAAAGCCACTAAAGTATTAAATCAATTCTTCTATTTAAGAGTAAAAGCTCTATGAGAGTAATTTATTTAGAAATTATTTGGACTGGGGATTTCCATTCATTAGTTGCGCTCTATCATGACAACCTTAGAAGAAAATCAATAGGAACAACCTTTGCGTTGGCAACTTAATAGTTTCTTGTGATAATATAGGGTCATTACTGCATTCAGCATGACTAAAATTAGATTGTCAGACCATTATGGAGGGGAGAATAACGCCTCCTACTTTAATGATCATAGGAACCTTTTATAGCGTGAGCCATTAACTGCAGGAGACCACAGGTCAAAAGGGTGTCCCTGTACAGCACAAGGGGCCAAGCTTCACAGGAAGCCAGAAGAGCAATATCCTGCTTGATTAAAAGTGAAAAGGATGGGGAAAGGGCTTGGGTTTTCATTCAGCTGGTTATGAATCTCCACTAACCACCCTTTCCTTTGGTATCAGCTCCTCCAGCATTCACTGAGCCCAAGTGGCCAGGATTACTCATGGACAGGGTTTCCACATCCCTTACTTGTCCTTAGATCTGAGTCACCCGATCCACTGAGAGCTACCAAAGTTTGCATCCCACAGCTTCCCACAGCACAGAGTACCACCCTTCCCTGGAATACCCTCTCATCCCTGGGAATGGGGGTAAGCCTATTTCTACCGTTCAGCCATGTGGCAGAGCCAAAGTGAGGGAGCAGGTGTCCCACATCCTGGTTGAGCAGCTGGTCCAACAGAGGGTGCAGGTCTCAGAATAACATCCTGCTCTGGCACTAGACCAGTTCCTTTATCACCAAGTCCACTGTGTTGCAAAATTTGTATAGTTAAACTCTTATGGCTCCGTGAGCTTCTCAGCCCCTTCAAAAGTAATTGAGAAAATCTGTGAGCTTAAAAGGTTTTTTTTTTCTGTTGCAACTGATGGAAATGTAAATAGTTTATATGGTTCCTATTACGTGAACTGGTCTTTCTCAGTGTCCATTTCATTCAAAATGAGTCTGACGCTGAAAGGGTGTGAGTTGGTTTATTGGTCCAAATACCTTCATAACACAAATCAATGTGGATCCACTTTTCAGAAAACTGGGCACTAAGCAGTAAAACTGTATAAACAGAACCACCTGGAGACAAAGTGCTCATTGATATGCCACTCTTTACTTATAAAAGAAAACAGAACTACTGCACACAATCGACAAAATGGACCCTGGGCACGAAAATCCATACTCAGTCTGTATCTTAAACGGACCCAGTTTCTTTTCCTAAAAGCAATTATGTGGTTGTTATTGACACACCATTTTAACTGCCAACATGAGTACAACCAACAGAGGAAAATTATCTGGCTTCCAATAGTCAACCTCCCTATAGGTCACCCAAAACTGTTTGCACCATTATTTGTGAATACACCAATAGAAATATCTGAATGAACAAATCGATGGTGATAATGAAACAAAAGCTGCTTTGTGTCTCTAAATTGAACCGTGAAGGAAATCCAGGTAGACATGGGCATGTATGAATGGGATCCCAGTGCAAGCTGCCTAAATTGGTCCATGAAAACTGTCAGGATTACTACATGCCTAGGGTTATATGCCCATATTTTCCCCTGTCTTACATGGGACTGTGCTCCATGAATAGTTCTGCTGATGACAGGAAGACAGATTCCAGAGCAAAGCGTTTTGTGGTGCAGCGGCATCGGAGTTTGGCTCCCTGATAGTCCACATGCACAGGCAGATACCAGTGGCTGCTCACTGCTGCTGTTCTCCACATGCCACACATGCACGCTTGAAAACAAGGAGTTAGGTGACAATTTGCAGTGCAGAAGCCCTCAGCGATGAAAGACTGTAAGTAGTAATTGAGTGCAGTGAGCAGTTAGCTCCTGGCAGGGATTTAAGTGACCTTCCTCCTCTGAAGGAGCTTTGGATTTAAGCTCCATGCAGATGAGACTAATGAAACTCTTCAACCTAAAAACTCAGTGGCAATTAAATGTGTTATTCAGTACTCAGAACTGTGTACGTGTGCAACCTAAATGTGGAACTGGTATGCATAGGTATATATATGCTTATACCAACCAGTTTCTCTTGTTAAAATGCAAGGAAAATGAAAAGAGCAAGTATTTTCAAAATAAGAAATACCTTGAAGTGATTTTTTTGTGCTGTGCACCGTGGCTTCTCAACCTTTCCTTGTCCATGTTAGGCAAACCCAGACATTGCTGTTGAATAAACACAGAGGTAGACAGTAAGTCCATTGTCAACAACTCGCCCTCAGTGGGGACTGGTGTGTAACGCCATTACCTGCTGGTGGCTGCTGCATTGGTGATACAAATGTAACTGGACAGGTTCTGCATAGGATGTCAGGTTTAGTGTGGCTTTTCATTGCTCTGACAGTGTTTTGTACCATGGCCTACATGGTAAATGCTCAGGTTGTACTTTGACTAGGAATGGGTGAGCATGGCTAGTTTCAATCCCATGTGTAACTGTGGCCTTCACAGCTAATTTCAGCCTTCCTGAGGCCTGTTAAAAGAAACATAACAGCACTTCATGAAAAAAAGAATATGTAAAATTAGATTTCAGGAAGGGAGATGCAGTGGGAGATGTAGATCCCTCTAACTTTTTTGGTGCCCAGGCTGAGAATCTTTCAATGCAGATTATTTTCTGACACCCTGGAACATCTGCCTTTTAAAAACCAAACCTTGTCAAAGTACACATCTGTGCTGAACAACAGGAAATCATGCAGGGATCCCACACTAGCATGCCAGCAGCAG
>VYZQ01006972.1:0-50495 GCA_013400655.1 Mystacornis crossleyi | reverse complement strand
CCCCCCCCCCCCCCCCGCCCATTGTGCTGCATGCCCAGCAAGACCAGTTAGTCCCTACATCCAGACAAGTTAACAAGGCCAACCTCACCCTGATCCTAGCACTGTCCAAGGCTGGGCAGACTTGCCCTCAGCCCCTGTACTGTAATGGAGACATACAAAGTGACCGGTTTGGCTTGAAAATCTGCATTATAACACCCCTTTCCAGTGGCCACGCTGCCAGAAAGTGTGTGCCCTTTACCCAAAGTGAAAAAAAAAAACAAGAAAAAAATAATTCAAAAACTTTATCTTGAGAAAAAACTGTCTGAAAGTAAAAATATCTTGGAGAGAAACATGAGTATCTACAGCAGGGGATAAAATAGGCTTTGATCCTTTTGTACACCAAAAGATGTCCAGGATGAGTGTGAAAAGTCCCTGACTCCACATGTATCACTTATACCTGGCTGAGACTCAGTTCTTTTGCAAAACAGATGCAAAGGCTGCTTAAACTGAATGCCTGACTTCTATATGGCAAAATTTGAGGAAAGTTTCCTTCTAGATGTTCTGATCACAAACCCACAAGAGCAATGAGTGGAGCTCACCAGTAATTTTGAATCCCTTGGTTTGAAGCAGCTTGCTGTGCTCAGGTGAGCACACACAGTGTCCCATCAGGTCTCCAGGGCAGCCCAGAGCTGCCTAGGTAAGAAGGTCCCTGAGCTGCCCATCCTCTTCTGCACCTCCATGTACAGAAATTCCCATTGAACCCAGGCAATTCAAAGCCTCCTGAAAGTGCTACTTTCTCTTTTATTTATTTTTCTAGGAAAGATGAAGTGGGGGAGCTGTAAATCCAGTTAAATTGCTACAGGGATGTCATTGCTCACTTTGCAAAGGGGCTTCTCAGTTGCCCAAAGCTCATGCACATGCAAACCCTTGTGAAAACTGAGTGTGTTTGCTGTACACAGGGTACACTGCTAAGGCTTGTGGAAATTCTAGAAGTTATTTGATGGAGTTTTTTTAAAGCAGGGTCTTTTTTTTCCCCTTTTTTTCATTTTCAGTGGAATGAAGAATTATTCTTGAGGATTAGCATGAGCTGGTGAATAGGCACTGGAATAAAGCTCAGGACATCCGAGTTCCATTTCCTGCTTTATTTGCTGCAAGATTCTCCTCCAAATAATTTCAATTCTCTCTCTCCTTTCTTGTCTAGACAGCAGAGTACTGAAGGCAAGGGCTGCCCCTCCCTCTGGGTGAAATCTGGTCAGACTGAAATCAACAGCCAAAAGCTCACAGAGTGTAACCCTAGCATCACTGAAGGCAATGGCAAAATTCTGGCCAGCTTCAGTGGGGCCTGAATGTCACCCTAGGTATTTCCACAGTGCCTAATTTAAGAGGACCTTTATCTCAGCTGGGGAGTGAGATGCCCCTGTAATACAAATAATGGTATTTATGAAGTACCTCTCACGCACACACAGCGCTCTACAATGCGGGGAACGTGACAAAGAACAGAGCTCCTGCCCAGGAAAGCTTCCAGCATCAAGGCACGAATGGATAAATTATAGGAGAAAATAACAATGACAGGTACCATCTAGGCAAAAGAAAAGCAGCATGTGGTAATTGGAGCTGGAACGCTTCATGGAGCAGCTGTTTTTCAAGAGCTCTCTGAAGAAGGAAAAACGAGGGCTGGGCAAACATAGAGAGGCTATTGCAGGCATGTGGGTGGTAAATAAACTGTCTGAGGCTGTAGAGTCAGGTTTAGCCTTGAGTGAAATACTGCAGGCATCATGGAAACTCTTAACCGAAAGGATTTCTAATGAAAATCTTGACAGACTTTTAATGATACAACTGCTCCAGGGGCCTGTAATAAAAAGGTGAAGCTTATAACATTTTGGGCTATCCTGATTGCTCAGTGCTGCCAGCTTTCACCCTGACAGATTGAACTTTAGCAGTTCGATTCCCAGACTGAAACACTGCCAGGATGATATCGCCTCTGCTCCTCAAACATTTATTGTGTGTTTTTCAAATATCATGCAATAGTCCAGGGCAAATAGCACACATTTTGGTTCACATTTTCTAACACCTCAGACCTCATTGCTGTGAGGAGTGAGAAACCTCTTTGGTGCCAGGCTCAAAACTGTCTCTTCTCTTGCCAGGGGACACTTGAACTGGCTTCAGTTGGACCGTCGGGTGCTGGAACATGACTTCCCCAAAAAGTCAGGACCGGTTGTTTTGTACTTTTGTGTCAGGTAAGTGCCTGATGGCAAGCGCGTCCCATGGGATACAGCTATGGACAGCCCGTTCCCTGGAGGCCAGGAAGTGAGGCTGTCAGTTCCTCAGAAACACCTGTGGGCAAACAAACACTTCCACAGAGGTTTCTTTTGAGGTCTTTGGCTTTGCAAGCTCTTCTAACACAAGTATAAACTAGTAGTAGCCACACTGACACCCCATAGTTGTCCACAGAGAAATGTTTTATGAGGGCAAGATCAGATATTACGTATTTACGCTTTTACTTGTGGGCTTTGAGCTGGAAAGTCCAAACTGGGTAGGGTGGCAAAACAAAGCCCTCTTTCTGTCAGGATAACACACTTGAGCCTGCAACCTGCAGGGAAAACACTCACTTCCTCACTGGTGAGCCATCAGTTTCCTCTGGATTGTGCCCACAGTGTGCATTCTGTCAGGGACCAAATCAATCCCTGTACAGCTCTGTCATATTCACCTTCTGAACTCAGTGCTGCCGCGAATTACCCACAAATGGCAAATGATGGCATTTTATGGCAGCCAGTTGGTTTCTACATGGCTGGACCAGACTATAAAAGTTTTAATGAAGATTATGGCAGTTTGGGAGCTTCAAACTTCATCTGGGATTTTTACAAGGAACTGTTAGTGTTTGGAAGTTGCTGGAAGCTGCCTGTGCTCTTGTGCACACGGTGCCTTTGCCTCCAAAGGAGATATTTTCTGAGAAGACAAATTTGCTCCTGCAGCTTTGAAATGCCCAGAGAGAGGCCGGGGGCTGGGATGGCATATGCACAAAATTAAGTTGAGAGGTTTGACTTACTTTTAATGGATAGCTCATGTCTAGAACAAGCCAGTGCAGTGTAACTGTGTGTTTTTCTGTTAGGCTTTCCACTCCAGTGTTATATTACATCTGACATCATTCTCATTCATTCCATAGTACCCACAAAAAATGAAGACCTACTTTTGAGTTTCTTCCCCCGAGTGAAGTTGTTTTTTTCTCCGCATAGCGATCGTCATTCATTTAACATCCATTACAAGGCAGGCTTTTTAGGAGAAGAGACTCTTTGTTCTGTTATGCCCCCATATTTAGTGGTGTATGTATCTTAGGACAAATCAGGACAACACAAAGCCCTCTGAGTCCAGAATTCGCCTGATATCTTCCAAAAGAAGAATTTAGTCAACATTTTGGGTGCTTCAAACTGTAAAGGTAGATCTAGAGCTGAGCATCCCAGCATGTGAGCTCCAGATCCACCTGTGCTTAGAACGACACAAAACTGTTGATGCTCATTAAGAACACGGCAAGTCAGTTACCAAACATCTTGTCCAGGGGCCAAACTGAGGAGTCTGTGCTAAGACAGGGATTCCATGGAAAGCAGGAAAAGCTCTGAGTGAGCAAGAGCTAAGTGCTCGGCTTAGGAGTGGAACTGAAAAATGTGTGAAAGCCGGTGCTACTGAGCCACTCTCATATTCATTTCAAAGACCACTCAACAAGCATAAATATTGCCATCTGTATTGTTTTATGAAAGTTGGCAGCACAGTGGAGACCAGTCATTCTAGCAGGATCCTAGCCAAGAGACATCCTAGAATACGGATCCATATAACAGTTAGAGAATGAGTGACCCCTCCTGTTCTGGAATTGCAATCCATAGGGAAAAATTCAGCATTCAGTGTCTGCATGTGTGAAAATCAGACTGACTCTGGGCTTATACTCTTACTGATGGCAGTAGTGAGTGGATTGTCACACTGAGTTAGGATTTGGATTGGACTGGGAGCCAGATGCCTCAAGAGTTAGGAATGGGCATTAACTTACCATTCCTTTTCTACTGCTTATTTGCCTGTGGGTGTCAGATGCTGGCAGAAGTTGAAAAAGTTTCCCAGCACATAAAGAGTTCCCATGTCCATCTCTAACTCTGATCTGAGCAGAGTGCAATCGAAGACACCGACTCCAGCCAGATGGCTGAAGTTGGAAAGCCCCAAGTATCTGTTACCCAGTGGTTTCAGTTCTGGCTTGGGAACTAAAGCAAGGGCTGAAGGTCATAAAAAGACTCACCCATAGACAGGGGTTTATTTTCATAATCTGGGGCTGTGCAGCGGCTTGCAGATCCATTCATAAACATACCATAAACAGAATACTTCCTCTCCCCTGCTGCCATCAGGCAGAAAGCAGAAATAATTAGTGCTGTACCATACCTAATCACAAATGTGTTAATTTTTAAGGGGCTGAGTGCCCATGACACCTACTGTATCACTGGTAAAGGCTCACCTGTGGTTGCAGATACCTTCTTGCATTACCTCTCCCAAGTATTGCAGCTGACAAAGCTTAGCTTGGTGCTGGAGGTCCTAACTGGGGAGATACAAGTAATGCAAGTGACTGGATGTGCCAGCTGCTCATGACACAGAATTCTGTTTACTGCATTGGGATTTAGTAATTGTGTGGGTTTTTCCCTCTAGTTGAAGTAAATGTACAATTCAATCACACTGCATAACTACTGAAGAGATGAAGCCTCAGGCAAGAAAAGTAAAGGGTAGTTTGTGAAGCGGAAAAGCTACAATGAAAACATTTTCATCTTTATTGTGACCATCAAATGGTTTTTACCCTCAACATTCCTGCAGCAATGTTGAAGGGCAGCATGCCCACCAAAGATGCTACTGATTTTAGCCTGCTCTAAAAGTACATATAAAGGAAAGCCTGCCTTCTTAAGAAAGGCTTCTTGAAAGAACAGTGCCAAAAATAGGAAGTTTCACAAGCTTTGCAGTGTGAAATTCTCCTCCCTTTTTTTAAATCTCTGCAGCACTGCTGAAGCTTTGTCTTTTGACACACATTTCCTTTGGGTTTGACATTGTTGAACACTGATCTCCAGTGTCTTTACTCTCTTCCGTTATCAAAGACCAAAAATTTCACAGCACTGTGTCAAAGGAGGAGGATTTTAGAAGGATGTTTTTAGCACTGGTTTGTAAGAAATTGCTTCTTCCATTGTACATTTACACAGATACTGAAGCCTCCCTGTCTTCAGGTTGTCATTTAGTTCTTCAGTGGAAGCTTTCCACTGAGAACAACATAGGAATCTAGGAAGAAATCAGTACTCTTGGGCATCTGTGAAGTGCCCCATGGCTATTGTGCAATATTATTTTATAAAACTCTGCCAGTATTTGTTTACATAGCTCTAAAGCCACACATGAAAGCAGGAGGGAGTGCCATGTGTCTTGCAGGGGAGGAGGAATATTGGGCAACAAAATGGGAGTGATATTAGTTCTCATCTTGGAATTAGCTTCCCTGGATGGCTTTCTATAGCCCTGGTTGCTTAGTTGTTGGTGAAACTAATTCCCTGCCTTAGAGGGTTTATAAATCAGATGAGAGTCACCACTGAAGTCCAGGAGAAGCAAAGGATGGGGATGAAGAAAGGAGGGACTGCCTGATTAGCTGATATTTCAGAGGTGTTCTGAGGCCAGAAGAGAACAGAGAAAATGTACCTCACGCCGTGAGCTTTGGGATAAAGTGCAGGAACCTAAGTACAGTGTGGAGACCCGGGCAGCAAAGGAGGTAAACAGAGATTGCAGGGGTTCAGATGCAGGTACATCCTTTTGGCAGGGAAGAAAGCATTTTCCTTGGACTCATACAGAAAGAAAGAAGGCAAAGTTACTCCTTTTGTATAAAACTTTGAGGTGAGAGAGAAAACCAGAGCACGGACACACTGTTTGTTCATGGAAAGCAAAGTTGGCCAGGCTCTGCAGTGAGTTCATATCCTCAAACAATGGCCATGTGAGATCAGCAATCCTTAGCAAAGGAACCACCAGCATGGGTCTGATCTCTTTATCTTCTGTATGTTTGTCATGCTGTTAATTTATATGAACAAGCTTAGCAAATAAAATTCACTCCACTGGTGGATCTTTTCCCAGGAATTAATATATTTTTTCTCAGGGCAACTCCACCAGCTAAACAGTGACAACTCACTGCAGAAGTCATCACACTAAATCAGAATATGTCTCACATGGAAAGGCTTTTCTTTCAGAAAGGCATGGAACAAAATGTGAAATAAATCCTCAATACTCAAATACACTGTGGGGCAGAGTTTGTATCTATGGGCTGGCAGTATTCCCACAAAGGAATGCCTGTGTTCAGCAACATCTGGCATGTGTTCATACATACCAGCTAGGCTGAAGTCAGCATGGGAGCTGTGGGGGCTCAGGACTCTCAATATTGAGGCCAGATATTTTGCCGGGTTACCACAGTTACTACGCAACAAAGTGGCCCTAAATAAGAGAATGGCACTGAAACACAGCGTGCAAAGCTCATGGGTGTCTTTTCTCCCCTTAAACTGAAGGAACGTAGCTCTGTGTGCACTGGGGGTAGTCCAGGTCTGGGGCAGGTGGGCAGTCTGAGATGAGATTCACCATACCAGAGCTGAGGTCTTTACCTGGCAGACAGCTCTATGTCACGGCTAATTAGTGCAGCCTCCCTGTATAACCACTGGAAAGAAATACCTTTCAGGAACAATTCATCTGACTTATTTGAGATGACTGCTTTGGAATTCAACAAGTTACATGCTAAAATACCTGTGTCTCTTCTCTGACCTCAGACCCCTGCTCAGATGTAGGCGTTTTCACCTGATGCATCCCTCTGTCCCATCAAGGGCAGTCTGTAAATTTAAAATTATTATTTCAAGCAGGTTGGCACAGCCAGGGTTGAGGAAGCACTTCCTATCTACAAGGTTTCACCTGGCTACCTAAATGGAATTGGACCAGATTTTACCTGTTAATGAGGCCTTTTGCTATTTTAGTCTTTCAGCCCGTCTTTATAGCCATCTTTAAACCTGTATTCCATTAGAAAAGGACTAATGTTAACAGTGAAAGAAGCCAGAGGCCATTTGAAAACAGTTGACCCAGGAAGGAAGACAGTGGTTCCTCAGAGGGCTAGATGGACCTTAGAACTTGTTACTGAAATGCATTGCTGCCTCACACATGGGCCAGAGACACTTACGGGGTGCAGATTCAGAGCATCCTGCTCCCAGCTTCCCCAGCTGACTCACGTGGCAATCCCAGCACACCATGGCTGTGTATGCTGCTCACATCCACTCAGCTTTGCTTCTCTCCAAGAAATCAGATTTGGGGTTGTGATGACAGCAGCCTGCCATGGCAGGGAGGACTGAATAGAACCACACAAAATTAACCTGAGCAATTTATTCGTCTTGCACATATTGGGCTGTGTTTCTCCATTCACAGTTCCTCCCCCAGAGAAGTGTATGTGGTGTTCTAGTGCTTTGCTCCAGGCAGGGAATGAGGAAATCCCCAGCTCCTGTCTCTCCCTCTGAGGAGGGAGAAGGAGCAGACAGCCCTCTTTCTGCCCCGTGGTGGGAGACTGGGATTTACAGGGACAGGGGGAAAGGCACAAACAGATTATCAAATACATCGAATTTGCAGCCAGGGGAGAGGGAGAGAAGTGGCAGAATTTGCTCTCACCCGAGCTTCATTACACCTGTTAGCACCCAGGAGAAGCTGCTGGGGTAAAATTACACATACACAAATCGCTCTGCACCTCTGCTCTTCCTTGGTCCTGTGCAGACCCCTCTGCACTGCAAGGGGTCTGCACTGGAGGGCAGCACCAAACCCAAATTTGCCATGGAGCTTGATCATCCCAGGAGAGCTCAGGGAACTGCCTTGAGCTGTTTCAGCACCTTGGGGTGCTCGATCTGTATTCTCGTGGCCGGCTGTCTCTTCCCAGAGCTCCTTCCAGCTGCACTGTCTCCCTGACCCTCTGTCAGTACCAGCACTGAGCCAGAAACTCCCTGTACCAGGGAATTCATGCTGCATATAAGGGGAGACAAAGAGCCATCTCCTGCTTGCGTTATAGCTCTACATCTCTGTGTGCTGCTGTGGGATGCTGTAGAAATAACAGCAAAAAACAAGAATATTAAACCAACATAATCAACCCAGTCCAACCAAGCTGCTTTCAGGGGCTCCTGTGAGCTGCTCTGTCTATTAAGTCCGTGCCGTAGCCCAGATCTCTTTGCACAGCATGTGTTTTGCTGGTTGGTGCACACCAGCTGTGTGTATGCTAAGCGGGAAGATCCCAAAAGCCGGCAGCCCTGCAAACCCCCTCCTCCCAGCCAGCCACAGTGTATAAATACAGCCGCTCAGACCTTGTTTGTGCTGGAAGACAAGGCTCCCTGCAGACAATTTATTGCAGCCTTCCCAGGGTGGCCCCCTGCTCTGTTCACCCGGGGGAAGGTGTAATAAATTGCCTGCGGGGAGGCTGTGCTCCTCAGAGTCTCTTTAGAGATATGAGAAACTTCTGTCCAGTCAGAAGATTTACTTGTGTGAAAACCGACCTTTGCTTGAGGAAGGGAACTAATGGGGCTCTGCTACTTAGCACACAGCTCTGAGCTAAGCCATCCATTACACACACATCTTAATAGCAGTCTGGCTCTTGAGTCCCATAACATCATTTCTGTTTTCTGCTTAACTAGGAATATATTTGTGTAAGTGAGCTGTGTTGAGAGAAGGGGCTAAGTTGTTTTTCCATTCAGCCACCCGAGGGGGCAGAAAAAGCAGCATTCTGAAAATTTGTTGTTTTGAGCCACATTTTGAATGTGTTGATGTTGGCAGCATTGTCTTGTCTAATTTTGGGAAGCATTTAGACTGCATGATAGGTACCATGCAGAAATGATGGATGCTGTCAGTGTAGGATTTGTACCTAATTTGGATCAAGCTGCAATAGCTGTGTCAGTGCCTACACACGAATTCTCTGACTGGGTCAAAGTCATGCAGACATTGTTTCTGTTTTCACTGCAATTTGTGTGTTTGTACCTTACACCAGTGGGTGTGATGTGCTGTCATCAGTGCAGCAACAGGAAGGTCTGCTATGAGGGGTCCCATCATGGTGGCACTGATCAAAGGCTGAGTCAGTGAATAAGTGAGCCTCATGCCAGCACTGACAGACGAATCATACGTTCATGTGCTGCTGACAGCACCTGGAACAGCTGGAGGGATTTCTAGTCCTAAAATGGTCCAAAATCTTTATATAAAAGATGCTCTGAGGGGTAGTGTTATGCAAGACAGTGCACCCAGCGAGTTACCTGTAATAGCCAAGATGTGACTCTTGGCAGTGACCAAAGAGCAGGAAAGGGCTGTGCTGATGCTCAGGAGACTGAGGAGTAAATTCCCCTGGTTGACTGAGGGAAAAGAGGAGGAAGGCAGTATGCTGCTGTGATATGGTTACTGCTCTCACATCACCTTCGGAACAGATAATTACATCACTCCAAGCCAAGAGGAACTGCAACAGCTTTTGTACAAAAATTGACACATCTTTTTGTACAAAGATGCACTTCTCTTGCAAGCCAAGCTAACTTCCAGGGGACACTGCAGTGGTGGAACAATTTACAGACTATATTGAGCTGGGTTGCTCCTTTTATAGCTTGGGCTGGCTGGGTTGCCCATGTGGGGAGGGGGCAGAGGACTCAACTATACTCAGATCAGTGCCTTTGCTTGATCCTGTAACCAAATATGAGGGAGGAATGTACCTGCACTACCACCTTGATTCCTTCCCTTCTCTGCATTGATACTGGAGCACTCTGTAGTTTGCAAAGAATCCCATGATATACAGCCTGGAAGAGATGAAGAGACTTGGTCTCTATATATTCCAAAGCAGATCCCTAAGTATTTTGTACATGGAGAAGATGAGGTGTAGGAATGAGAAAATATCCCCAAAGCACATGGTTTTCCAGGGATTCAGTGGGCCAACATCTTAGAAATACTGAGAAAAATGGATCGACAGTAGGTAAAGATGCAGACAACTTTATAGTATAGTGCAGCTGGTGAGAAAGAGAGAGGGGACAGGATCAAGTTAAACAGTATCCACAGGTTTTTATTTTGTTAGCAGCAATTCCCTGTATTTCTGGAATCAAATTCACCTCCAGTTTTTTGGCTTCCCCTGCAATGAGGTAAAAGTTGATGCAGGTCTCTCTTGCTGCCTCCCGTCCCCTGCATGCCAATGCCAGGAGCTGGATGAGGTGGGCCTAAGCACAGCACAGGCACAGGGGACAGGACATGGAATCCAAATCAAAATGAATGCAGAAGGGGAGGTAAACTGAGCTTTTTAGCTGATTTTCATTCCTGACTGATTACTTAACAGGCCAACTATTTAGCATGAGCATTGTCTGCTTTTAAGTGTCAGCACATAAAAGTGTGCAGCCATGACTATTAGCAAACAGGGCTGCAACATAAAAGGAGCTGTGCAGCCTGTGCTGCTCAGAATACTCATTTAGCATGAGACGCTGGATATAATGACATCTGCATTTAAGTCCATTATACTGATGCATGCGATTTTTCTTTTCCTGGTTAGCAAATGTCCTCATATTTTTCAAATTATCCTCTGAGGTTCTGAATGACATGGTGAGGGATAATGAGCCAGACCCCAGGATGGATGAGGCAGAAAAGGGGTGTTCTCCTTTACCCATTGCTGTGTAATATTGAAATAAGACGTAGTCCATTGACAGGGTCACTGCACTCTGCTGACAGCTCTGTCCTGCGTCCCAACCAGATCAGAGTCAGCCAGCTGGGAAAGATGTGGATAGAAGTCTTGTGGACTAGTTGGCTCCCACCAGACTCAAACTTCACAAGAACGAGGATGATATCACTGCCGCAGGAAACAGACACCTGAAGTAGACAAGACATCCATTTGCTGTAGTCATGATTTGAAATACCATTGTGTTGAAGACCACAGTGAAATATTTTTACCATTTGTCAGGTTCTGCTTGGAAGTAAACACATGGGCTTGTGCTCTTAAATGCTACGACAGTCTATTTGCCCAGTCAGCAACTCGACTGCTGAGAGCCTGGTCCCTGCTAGGTGATAGATGGCCAAGTTCAGGCTGACAGGATATGTCTAGGGCTGAGTGTTAGAGGCAGTGCTAAATATTTTGTATTTGACAGTTTCTTTTGGTGTATGGAGATCAGGAGTGCTGCTGACTTTTTCTCTCATTGTTCACACAAGCACCCCACCAGCTCAGGTGCTTGGCAGTCCTGAGTTCTTCTATTCCCACTGCAAGGACAGAGCACTAGTGTTCAAACACCTTCCCAACACTGCTAAATTTGCCCATCTGCAAACACATGCCTGGGTTCACAGACCAGCAGCAGCAGTCAAGAATTCTCCATCTCCTGACAAGCTACTAATCAAACTGGTGAGTCCAAGACCCAGTCAGGCATTTCTCTGAGCCATGAGTTAGATGTGGGTGGGCCTGTATGTAATGCAAGGGAGAACCTGTGGTAGTACCAGTTTCCCCTCACCCCACAATCAGGAGTTTCCACAAGCACCACTGTGAGCCTGTGCTTGGCTGGTTACGATGGGAATTGCCATTCACCACAGCGTGAGGGGGCTTGAGCTGTCTCAGAGAAAGTTGTCAGTTAACCAGCGCTTAATAGAGAGCAATCTGATCAGTATGAGACATGTCCTCACAGCTAAAAGGCCTTAAACGTTTCAGATGCAGCAGCTTCTGAAGTCTTCCAAGACACCTTCTGCAGTACTCATTATTTTTTCCCTGCTGCTGAGAGGAAGCAGCCAAGATAGGCACTTTGTGTTCATTATCCAGCATAATATTCACTGGTCTATTTAATTAATGCTTAGAAAATGTATTTGATGAATTACAAGTTACTGGGGGTGGGGAGGGAGGAGGAATGCAGAAATAGATTAACACTGGCTGATCTTTTAAATTTTCTCCAAAATTATTCCTTTGGTTTTCACACTCACCAAGTCTCATGGGATGATCCCCCTTCCTGTAGACAGCTAATTTCTCACAGGCACAGTTGCTGGCTATCAAGGAACCTCTTGTAGGAGCTGCTGGAGGCAAAACTATTTGCTGAGGGTATTGCAAGAGATGCAGATAGTGGAGCAGAGGTCTTGCCTGTTTCTCTGTCCAGCCTATCCATTATATCCTGGATACATCAGCTTCACACCACACGAAGGAATCCTGCTCTCTGGGGAGTCCTCAACAGAAATCTGAGAGCTGCCTCTAAAAACTGATTATCTCAAAACACACCTTGAAAGGCTCCTAAGTTTAACAGGCAAAACAGAGGGGGGCAGAGAAGGGGAGGGTATTTTCTAAGCATGGCACAACAGCCCAAACAGCTAAATGATTTTCTGAAGATCACAGAGAAAACCCGTGTTCGAGTTGGGAACTTAACCCAGATTTTTGTTCTTGGTTCATTGCCTTGTAGCTGGATGCTCCTGTCTGCCTCCTTAGTCATTGACACTGGTCATTGTAAAGTGTGGTTTCCTTCACTGTGTTTGTAAAAGATGGAAACAGGAGGAGATTTAACAGAAAATCCTCATCAGTGCAAAAAAAAAAGTGTCTTTCCCTGCCCTTTTTGTTGTTACAACACCAACTGTGAATTCAGGGTAGTTTACGCCAGTTCAGGTTTTCTGCACTTACCACACAGAAAATCCCACAAGAGTTCCCTTTGCAAGTCTGTTTTCTTTTAAGTAGCACCAATTTCCTGGTGCACATGTTCCTCATTTGTCTGGGTGCATGTGTGAGACCCAGTGGCTCCCCAGCTCACTCTCTGCTCTGGAGATCACTTGAGAATTGGGTTTTCTTTGTGAGATGAACTACCATGTTCAGGCTCTGTGCTCTCAGAGACTTAATTTTGTGCAGAAAACAATCTCTATCCATGCAGAAAGCCTTGGGAAAGTTCTCTGCAGCCTTAAGAAATGCAATATTGCCCTCTAGTGATGAGGAGAACAGTCTCGTTTGATCTGGTGAAACAAAAAGCTTTTTGGCTAACCTTCACTGGGATTCAAAATGGAAAAAAATGTTCCTGTTTTCTTCTGACCATGGAATAAGAAAACCTGCCATCATAACTCGGAGAGAACTGGTAGTAGTGATAAGAAGAGAAGGTTGTTCAAGAACCACAAAATGTGTAAAATTACCATTATTCTCCATGAATTCAGCAGATGGGAAGCCAGCTGCACTCAAAGAGCAGATATAGTAAGAAGATTCCTTTTTTAATGCATCATTTTTTGTATTTCTAAAGCCAAGTATATTTTTATTGGGGGGGGGGGAAGAGGCCATTTTAAGGACAAGGGGTGAAACAGTGAAAACTAGGGGAAAAAAAAAAGGTGTTTAATCTTTGTACTTCATCATAACTACATTCAAATGTTTTTGGGGGTTTGATTGGTTGTTGGTGTTTTCTTGGGTTTTTTTAAATTTTATTTTATTCAGGTTTTATTTTTATTTCTCTTCTGAAGGGGGAGAAGGAAGGGTAATACAAATAGGAGCCCTTCAGCAGTTGAACAAAATGTTTCTCTCACTCCAGTAAGCAAGGAGTTGGTTCTACCTGTCAGGAAATAAAGTGTTTTGAAGAGCCTTCAGAAGACACCTAGGAGCACTACAAAGCTTTGACCTTTGCCCCTAAGAAAGTTACATTTAAGGCCCTGGACTCCCAAATAGCTGGATGTGGACAATCCCTTTAGTGGTTGTGTGAAGCCTCAGGAGTGTCTGCTCCCAGACAGCGGGGTCAGGGAGTGGGGTTTCTCTGTAACAGGACCCCACATGTCAACCCAGATTTCTAAGGAATTTGGGTTTTTAAAAGTCCCTGATGCAGACACTATTTCCCTGGCACCTTCCCTATTCTAATTGCCTCTGACAAGGTACGATAGCACTGGAATTTATGTAAGTAACATTGCTGTCACTGCACTGCAGCTTAAAGATCACTACAAAACAGCATCAGCAGACAGATCTATTTCTTTTTCCTTACCTAAAACACTAAGTAAATACAAAATTCACCTTAATCATCCAGAATTTCTCTGTTACTACAGGAATACACAACATACCTGTATGGAACTATCAGTCATTAACATTGACAGTATCCTGAGCATTTTTTCACAAAAAAAGGTCACAGGGCAGAATTAAGGGCAGGAGTCAATTCTCGCAAAGCTCTCGCAGAGTTCATTGCCAAAGCATCAGACCTTCAGAGCAGGCAGGACATGGAGTACTGAATAAATTCATACATATCACAGGCTTTCAACATAATTGCAAATATTTGGGGCAATCAGCCAATGCAAATCAGTGGGTTTTTCTGACATTGAGGGTTTGAGCTTTCTCCTGAATTCTGAGAAGTCACTTCAGCTCAAAAAAATTATATCATGATCATTCTCTGTCATCCCTAGAACTGTTATTCATGGTACTGGTAAACTGAGCAAGGTTAGTAACTACTGCCTTACTGTGAGACCATAGATATAATATGTAAAGAACCCTTTAAAAAATTTGCTTTATGCAGAGCTGCAGGGGACAGGGAAGGAATCCAGAAATGCATTTCTGCAGATAAATATTTTACAAGATGCAGGTTAACAGCACAGAAGTGCTTGTGATGGGTAAAGGAATGATGAAGAAATGCTGATGGTGAAAATGTGGTGGAGATCAAAGGTGAAGCTTACAAGAAAACAGAATAAAGGTTTATTTTAAGTCTAAAAACAAAACAAATTCATGATTTAGGTTCATTATTTAGAACCTAAATCACCCACTTGATGATCCAGTTCCTTTGGTATGGCTGGGGTGGTGGTGACTGATCATGTCCTGGAGCGTGCACGAGCCTCCTTCACCGCCTCAGTCTGCTATAAGCAAAGAAAGTTCATTTTTAGTACCCTCATCATGACTCGATTGACCATATTTTTCATTTAGTAAGTGCGTTTCCATATTTTACCCTAGTTCCCCCTTGTGTCTCACCCTTCTTGCTTTCCCTTTCAGGTTCTACATTGAAAGCATCTCCTATCTGAAGGACAATGCCACCATCGAGCTGTTTTTCTTGAACGCCAAGTCCTGCATCTACAAGGTGAGGACTTGGGGAGGTCTGGGTTGCACCAGAGTGGGCTGAGACACCTGGATCTGCATTCCCTGGCCCAAAATTAACACTGGTCACACCTGGACTTCCAGATACAACCTTCTCCTCCTCCTCTCACATTCCCACACTCCTCTGTCTTCAGGTGTTCCCGCACTTGGCAGCAGCTTTCCTGTCAGAGAGTGGTTCTGAGGTAAAACAGCCCTGGAAGTAACTCTTGTGGCTGGTAGGAGGGAATCTGCACTGCTAAAATTATAAACTGGCTTGTATTTAAAGGGAAATGTCTGGTTTTGTGTTAAAAACGCGCTCTGGGCCGAGGATAGCTGTCGTGAGGGTTTCCCGCCCGCAGAGGGCGGCAGAGCGGCGTGGGCGCCATCTTCGGGGCCGGGGGAGCGGTGTGTGTGAGGGGGGGAGAGAGTGGGAAAGATGGAATGGCCTCAGTTGGAAGGGACCCGCAAGGATCGGCGAGTCCAGCTCTTGGCTCTGCACACATAAACCCCAAGAATCCCACCATGTGCCCGAGAGTGTTGTCCAAACGCATCTTGAACTCTCAGGCTCAGTGCTGTGAGCACTTCCCTGGGGAGCCTGTTCCAGTGTCCAGCCACTCTGTAGGTGAAGCACCTTTTCCTGATACCTACCCTACACCGCCCCTGTGTCAGTTTCATGTCATTCCCTCGGCATGACACTGTTCACCAGAGAAGAGTTCAGTGCCTGCCCCTCCATTGGCCCTCCTGAGGTTGTTGCAGATCACCATGAGGTCTCCCCTCAGTCTCTTCTCCAGGCTGAACAAGCCAAGTGACCTCAGATTTGTGGGACGGGAGAAGTCTGTGGGTTTATGTGTGAGTGGGGTAAAGGTGTTTGTGGATTTGCACAGAAGATCACCATATACAGGAACAAACCATGCACTGAGAAATGTTTTTGTATGAGAATTTGCCCTCCCTGGTACAGTCCTGAAAGAGCAGGCTGCTGTCGCTGGCACTGCAGTTCAGAGCAGCCCCTTGAAAGGTACTCTCTGTGCCAGAGTTAAGGGCGTCCTGACACAGCCTCAGCTTGGAGGAGTGCCCACAGCAGAGCCATGAAGCTGATCCCTCTCATGCCACAAGCCAGCTGTACGTGGCAAGATCTGGAAATTCAACCGGCCCCAGACCACGCTGAGGTGGAGATTGGTAGTGTGCAGACTCGGCCAGGTGGGCTGGACGTGTGGGACTGGGAGAGGTTTGTCAGCAGCTGGGATTCCCTGGGAGGAATCCTCCTACCTCCCTCTGTGCTGGCAGAGGCCATTCCTGTGAGTCACCTCCATCTGCCAGAGAGGAAGTGGTAGGAAAAGACAGATGTAGTCAGGTAGAGATTGTTCCGCCATCCCACAACCCTGAGCACATTTGTGACCTGCTAAACCAAGTAGATTAGACCAAATCTGGAGGCACACCTGACATCTCTATGTCCTGAAATCCAGGGGCTAACTTTGTATCGTCTAAAATGCAGGGCAGAAGCCAGAAAACTCCTTTTTTTTTCCAGTGCCCAGGAACGAGGCAAGGCTGCTGAGATGAGCCGTGCAGTGCTTTGCTCTCCCGCAAGGCTGCAATTAGATGTGCTTAGTCAGCCCTCTCCAGCAACAAACTCAGTGAGCATCACGTTTTGGTTCCTGGGGACAGTTCCTTTTTGAAGTACTGCCAGGAAAAGCTTACACTGTTGTTCTTTTTTTGGAGAAAGCTTAATAAGAAGAAAAGGGGAACAAAAGAAAACAAAGTGCCTAGGTTGGTCTATTTTAGTCTGACCTCTCCTGAAACCATTACTCTGCACATTCAAGCTGTGTCTCTATCCAAAAATAGCCCTGCTGAAGTCCCAATCTCCCATGCAGATCCTTCCCCGTTTGACTTCCAGCCACAGTAACCCATACTGTGCTATTAAAAAAGGCGCTGAATTTGAAAGTTGGGTGCAAAGTGTCTGCTAAGACTCAGGGCAAGCACCCAGCCTGATTCCTCTTAATGGAGTGTTGTGGGGAACTCAGTGTCTAAGCACAGCCAGTGCTTGTCATTCCTGCAGCTAGCATGTGATGTCTCATGCTGCCAAACCATGAGAGCGTCCTTGCTGCAGCCAAAGTTTCCTTGTTGGAATTCCCATGGATACCTCCAGCCCTGACTCCCCTGGAGCCCAGAAAGACCATATGTATATGAAATAAGTGTAGTCTCTAACACTGTGCTAGCACCTCAGACCTTCCCGTTCATTGTCCAGACAGACACCCTCAAGCATCCCCTTGCACAGGGCTGCTCAAGGTGGGAAAGAATAAAACTGAGGTCTAGTTTGGGACTGCTGGTCACTGGGTTGCCAGCTGGCCCTGTGTTGGGTGCTGTGCTCCTCTGGCTGTGCCCACCACCCCCACTCACCAACCCTGTTGAGTAGTGAGGCATTCGTGAAGCCATACACCCAAACCCTTGCACAGGACCACAAGAAGACACCGTTGCACAGAAAGGCCAAGCCACATTTGTACTACCAAAGCAGACAGGGCTTGGTATCAGGCACTGTCCCTTGATCAGGCAGGCTGTGTAATTACCTGCACGTTCTGGCATGGGTTTTGGCCTGTGCCAACTAGCCCTGTCCCAGGCGTTGCTTCAGCACTGATCAAGGATGCGCACCTGTTCCCAGTAGGCAACAGAGTGGTGGAAACCCCATCTGGGACTGGGGGAGGGAGGGTGAGTGTTTAGTCATGAGCTGTGCTGCACCCCATGTACCCTTGGGGCCAGAGAAAGGGCTCTGGCCCACTTCACCTGCCAGTATAGACTTGCCATAGCATCGACACGTGGTTGCATGGGCTGGTTTGTCCATGCCGTGCCTGGTGCTTCCAGACAGGAGGAAGACCAGGTGCTCTGGTTCTACTCTGCATTGCCCCTTGCTGTGGGATGTGCCTGACAGCCCCAGCCCAGCCCTGCCTGCAGCTGAATCAGCCTCTTGCACCAGCCGCTTCCCTTGGCACAGGCTCATCGTCGGTGCAGGTGCCTGCGTGACTCTGGCAGTTCAGCTGAGAGGGGATTGGCGTGTTTATCGCCCATAGCAGAGCTGCTCTTCACTCCCCAAGGAGTTGTTACAAAAGAGGTGAACTTACTTTAAAAAGCTGGCACTAGTGAAAGCCAAGGACACCTGGATCTTATCCTGTGTTTTTTTCCCTTTGTTTTTAATTTTGCCAGATACAAGCCAATGCAGCAATTGTGGCTTGTAAATGAGGTGTGGCCATGACTTGGCTGGAGCATGGATCACAGCAATGATCTATATTTAGTTCACTCATTTCTTGCCAGATGAAGTAAAATACTAAAAACAGCAGCTTAAATAAATACAACAGAAAAACCACGACAGGAATGAGCTGAACAGTGACCCAGTTTACTGGACCATGTCCATAGGAGACAATGTAGGAGTTCTAGTTGCAGAACAGAGAACTAAGCAGTATCTCAGTAAAAGCCCACTAGCTTCCCAAAAGCAGGGACCAGAGAGTCAGGAATAGCATGCTTGGCTCCAGAGTAATGCTCATGCCTCCCATCTCCAGCATTTTTTATGCTTGGACTGCATACATTCAGACGGAGCAGTGCCTGGCCTCCTTGGGTCTGTAACTGCTGTGTCAGGCACAGCAGAAGAATCCTGAGAGGATCTGTTGGGACCATCAGTGTCCTTCATGTAACCATGGTGTCCAAGTAAAACCCTCCAAGATTGCTTTCATCAGTGGCAGGATCCTATAAAATGGAGCAGGGAAGATCTACCAAAAGACTTGCTGTCACAGTTCATTCTCAAACCACCCCCAGCCCCAGTGCTCTTGGGGATGAAAAGGCCAAAACCAGAGCTCAAATCCTGCAAGAGCAAGTATGGTTGATTTTCCTGTGAGTTTACCTTCTGTAAGGGCCAGAGAAGTCCAGTGGGGGCTTTGACACCACCTCAGTGTCAAAGACAAATCCTCATTCCTTGCTTCTGTGAGCCAAGGACAAGACTGTATTGCCTTGAAGCATGGTCACATCTTGGGGCAAAAAAAATCAATATCCTGGATTGCCTTTTGCTAAATCACACACGAAAATAAAATTAAAATTTACCCTGATCCTTCCCCTTCCACCTGCCTTCTCCTCACTCCTCCCCCAGGAATCCCTTCATGCCACATCCAGTTATGCTTCATTAACCAACACATTACACCAAATATTTTGCTTTTTTCCATAGCTGAGTGGGCAGGTTCTCCCCTCCTTTTGTCTCCAGGAGCACAGGGAACACTTTGAAGCCTAGCCAAGGGAGAAAACTGGCACTGCATGCTTCATCATGCAGTAGTCAGGAGGATGTGTATGTCCTTCTTACAGCAGCTCAACTCTCTTTTTCTTTCTTGCTTTCGTCACCTTTCAAGGAACTCATTGAGGTTGACAGTGAAGTGGTGTTTGAACTGGCTGCATACATCTTGCAGGTAAGTACCCACCTTCTCTTGCTTGGTGCTTCCTCATACTGCATTAAATCTTTGATTTTCCAAATCCACAGTGGCTCTATGGAAGTGTAGGGGTTTCCCCCAGTTGCAGGAAAAACATGTCTTTACACAGTTTTCATTGTTTCTGCCAAAATGGCAGAAGGCTCTCAAACTAAGCCTCCCTACTCAGGGAGCAGATACTACTGCTTAACATTTTGCATGCGGAGAAGTGTTATGTTTGCACCAGCACAGATATCCAAGACTCTGGGGTATGATGTACAGCCAAAGAAAATCTAAATAATGAATGCAAATTCCTAGGTGAAATTCATATGCAGTGTGTTTTTCCACCAGTGACTTCACTTGCGTTTGTTTTCCCAATGGGGCTTGATCCTCTGATGAGCTACATAAGCTTCTACATATGCAACTGTCTGTATTCTTCAACGTGGACAGAATGGCTTAAAGACTTTCTGGAACATCTTTCAAAGTTCCTCTCTTCAAGAAGAGGGAAAAGGGTCAGAGGGCAAATGACCAAGCAGTGTTTGATAAATGTCACGTTCCCAGAAAGGAACCTTTTCAGGGTAGCGGAGGTGGATTTTGTGAAAGTTCTCTTTTTAGAAGCATGACTGTGGGAGCAGATCAGACATAATTGTCAGATGATCCTTGTTCCCCTCTCGTACTGTCTGTAGTTTTAATTTTTTTCCCATCAGCCATGAAGCTATGAGGAGCCATGTGAGCAGACAAACCAGCTCATCAGACTGCACTAATAAATAACAATGCACTGCACTTCTAGAGCACTTGCCATGTTAAAGAAGCAATTAATGTGTAGGGATTTGAGCCTTCATTAAAATCATTTTATGTAACAAAAATGGAGCGAGAGAGTCAGGATGGCGGACTCAATTAGCAGCACATTATAGAAATCACATATTGGCTGTTGGGGGAATACACATCAAACAACGGGCTCATTGTGAGGGGCAGCAGTGGGGTTATGAATCTATTGTCTGCTCATCCTAGTGAATAACTTAGTGCTTAGTAATTGTACAGCCAGACTCAGAGCTGCCACTGTAACCCTTGTTACTGGGATTGTTTCTTGCCACAAACACAGGATGTTACACTTATTCCTGTAGTAGTTTGATGTGTAACTTAATGAAAACAGTCAAAACAAGCCACACCTTTGCTGCCGGTAACCAGAAACTACTACAACCCCTGTTTGTGACAGGATCCAAGCAAAACAAAAGGGATAATACTGCATTTTGTTCTACTTCTCACTGCAGCATTTAGGTCAAAGCACTGAAGTATGAAGACTATAGCCTACAAAATGTTTTTTTAAATTCAGTATGCTCACACCCATGCAAGCTATGGCATATCCTTTGGGCTTTGCTCTGTGTTGAACCATAATCATGACATGCTCAAGGACTCCTTCCTGTGAACCAGAGAAGTGTTTGTCTGCCCTTCAGTTCACTCAGAGGGAAATGGAAAGATAGTAAAGGTCTGTCAGAACTCAAGTGATTTAGTCTGCAGCCCTATTTCAAATTGTTTTATTACCAGAACAAATTAAAGTACCACCAGAGCTCTGAACTTTACCCCAGCCTCAGGACTGAAACACCGCTGGACGTGGGCTGGCAGGTTTTGCGGGTAGATGAATGGATGTAAAGACAAAAGACCTGAATACAAAGCCCAGTCCTTTTGGCAGTGGAAACTCCCTCACTGCACAAATTACATTCTTGCACTGTGCTTTCTGTGTAGCTGGTGGCAAATGAGGTGCTTTAGCATGAATCATATGAAAGGCGTATTGTCTGTGGAAAATAGAAAATGCAAAATGTGTGCTAAATCTGCTGCGGAGGGCACTCACCAGATTCCGAGGGTTCTCCAGCTATGCAGTAAGAGTGATCTAACTACTGTAGTGGAACATTATCCGATCCTTTAACATCGGGCTGTGATGGTAATAAATAGAAGTATCTAGGCGTACCAGTAAGGACAACCCCAAACACCCAGTAAGGAGTTAGAGAAACCTGTGTCTTGCATCCCCTTGAAAGCTGACAGTGAGCAAGCTTTTTGAAAGTCTAGGTACTAGAAAATGGCCAGAATACTTGTAAAAAAGTCAGGTGAGTTGCAGTCTCAGAGGCTGCAAAGCCACTGAGACTTCAGAGATCTCCTAGTAATGTAGCATCCACACTGACCCAAAATTTCTTATTTACTGGCATTATTTCCTGTAGCATCTTAGGTATCCACAGCAGAATGAGGAATCATTTGGCCCTGTATTAGATCTTTTGTTTATTAATCTGCCCAACTCACCGTATCGTGGCACTTGACATTAGAGACTGGTTCCAAAAAATACATAAGGAATCAATTACAACAGGAAATTGCTGCTAAATGAATTCGGCAAATGGAAAATCTTGAACAGACTTTTCTTCTCTTTTTTTTCCTATTTTTAATTATATTTTTTTTAATTTTTCTTCCTTGTTTTACAGGAGGCAAAGGGAGATTTTTCAAGGTACGTGAACTTAAAAAGTTTTTGCCATTGTATGCTGTGAGAATAAATCTGGTAAATTTCCTGTGTGAGACATGCAACTCAGATGTAGCTGTGTAGCAACAGGATTGCCTGTTAGCAATGCAACTATGTGTGCATGGCTAACATGGATATCGTGTTTTCTGACATGATTTCTTCACCAAACACAGCCTTTGACCAGAGCATGCCTTACAAACAGTATTGTTTGTGATTTTGTTGTTGACAAATCTCATTATGTGGTCATGAAGTTCAGGAAATACACGAGTCTTCGGAAGGAAATTGCTAAGGAAATGACTCTAAAATCAGTTATGTCACAGGTCCTGCCAGAAGTAACATTAAAATTCCATCACTAATTGATATTTAAGTTTGAATTTGGACAGTTCTCAAAATCAAATTCGATAATTGGTTTTGTTGTACTTCTGCTATCCCTTGAGCCAAGTCTTCAGACTTACTGTAAGAAATTCAAAGTTGTGACGGTTCTTGGTGTTTCAGAAGACTGTTAATGAAATGCCCAACAATTTTCCTTTAAGTCGACAGTGTCTGTGATTTACGCATTTGGAGTAACCAAAGGTCAGATGTTGTTTGATGTCTCATGTGAGAAACATGAAAGTTCTTAATGTGAAGCTCAGGAGAACTGACTATGCTAAAAATTTCATATACTCCATATACTACTTTTGCTGACCTGAATGTGAGTTCGGCTGGAGGACCACACTATCCATTAAAGTTAGTTTCAGAGAAGAAAAGAAATGGGCAGTGGGGTTGAATTGTCAGGTGAGCCTAAAGACTTGTCTTCATTTTGTCAGCATTGGAATACACTGAGAGATGATTGTAATGATAGGAGGCGGTGAAGAACAGGTGGGTTCCACTTCATGGTGGACTGCAGATTCTAGCCAGCTAAAATTGAGACAAATCAGTGAAGAGGAACGGCATTGTAGATATCTACTGCCCATCATGGGATCTGAGATGACATAAGGTAGCCCTTGCTAAAAGGAAGTTTAAGGTCTGCCTTATCATTTCTCAAAACCTTAATGAACTTGCAAAATCCTGACATGCATCTGACCACAGAAACATAAACCCGGTCTTGCTTCATTTTTCAGTTCTGTCTGATTTGGAATAACTCAGCTATCAGCACTCTTTATGTAGGAGGTACTGGTGTGCATGTGGCTCTGACTTTTCAGTCTGGTTTTCAGTGCACAGCCAAGTACTCAGTCCAGAAGAGTTGTGCCAAGCAAAGTTTTGCCATTCCAACCTGTGATAAACCACGGGTTTTGCTAAGAAGATCAATATTTGTGTCCCAGAATGTCTTGGATATGGTGAAAAGACACTCGGAAAGTGTACGTTCAGACTATGAAATACAGAACAGAAAGGAATCAGATAGCTCAGAGTAATAGGACTGGAAGCATTTTATCTTCAAGTATCCATTTCCAGATCAGAAATGGAAACAGCTGGTGGAAAGTATCCACCTGCTAAAAGTTGTGTGATGTCTCTTGTAAAAGGGATGGTTGAGTTTATCACAGCATGTTTCTCTAGGCCACAGAGAAATGAGGAATCTTCTCTCAGGGCACAGAAGATACCTCAAGCCATGGTGTTAACTGCTCCCACCATGTCAGTGTGGCTGTCATCACCAGGCCCATTAAAACAGCTCTGAGTTCTTTCACCTGTGGATCACAGTGGTTTGAACTGGAATGGAAATTCCTTACATCCAAGTCAGGCCGAGAAGGGATGTCATAATAACGACTGAAGGGCACTGCCAGGGATTTTGATTTATAAATGGACTTCGGTGACAAAGCAATCTGCCATACTAGAGGAGTTTGAAGCCTATTTTTGGAGGAAGGTAGAAGAATGCCACCCTGATCCTCTATGGTCTAGAAGACTTGGCTTCTCCAGGGATGTCTGTCCAGAAGCTCCCATCTAATGCACACTGACACAGGTTTATGTGCTGGGTGAGATCCAGGTGCTACTGAAGTCAACATGAGGTCGTTGTGGTCAAGATTTTTGCCTGCTGAGATTTGTGGTTATCATATCAGCAGTGTAAAATCTGGCAGGCAAATCGAGCGTCGGGCCAGCCAGAGGAACTGCAGATGAAGGCAAATGTTCTGACTTCTCTTAGGGATAAAGTTAGCTTCAGTGTCTGAAGTTAGTTAATGTTGAAATACCGTTTAAAGTAGAAGTGGCTAGTCTTTGAAACAGAGAAGCTTTGCATCTGTGATTGTCTTGCTGCTGAGATTTAAAGATTATATGTTGTGCATGGCAGCATATGTTGTGTGAAGGCTGAACTCTTGAACTCCTTTGTTTTTGAAGAAATAATTTAATTCTAAAGGGTTACCTGCTTGGAACGCAGACTGCAGCTTTCCCACACCTGTCCTGTCTACTGCCACCGTCAGATTTATAGCCTGTGAGAGTACAAGTTTCTCTCTGGCCCTGATCCAGAACAGTGCATAAGCACTGGCTCATTTGTAGTGATGGGAGAATTGCTGTTCCCTGTGGGAGCCTTCCTATGAGTCACTGCCGATCACCTCAGGTGCTGGAATAGTCAAAGCCAAACTGTCACAGTTCCAGCTGCGTGTTGGCACCTGCCTGTGGTGGCCGGAGTGTGATTACCTCCAAACCCCACTTTGGTGGAGGATCTGCAGGTGGTTCAGGACTCCTGAATGCGGTTGCAAGTCTGCTATTTGGGCCTCGTGGGAATCAAAAAAAACAGAATCAATCTTACAAGCTAACAGTCAGCTTTCTATCTCTGTGAACTGATACATCCTCAGTGACAGCAGCTCCCACTGCTGCTTTTGAGGAAATTATCCCATACCTCAGAATAATCACTGTGCTCAGAGTACTCCTTTTTCCTTTCCCCAAAAGCAGCTCATGTGTCATTTCAAACACGATGCTTTGGTAGGGCATTAACATGTGTGAGTCTGTTATCACTGATTCTTGCCACTTTGGGCATCACAGTGATTCCCAGGTTTTGCTAAGCCTGGGGAACACAGTCCAAGTTACCCTCACCTGTCTTGAAGGAAACTGCTACAAGAGCCCTGACAGATCAGTTTAGCAGCTATAGTATTCTTTTAAGCCCTTTGCCATTTCTCATGTGTTTCATTTCAAAAACAAGCTCATCAGAAACCGAGTTCATGAACCTGTTTAGATCAACTAAGTATTTCTTAATGCTTGCTGTGAGTAGCCTCATCCACCTCTTAGCTGATATTCAGGCAGAATGAGGTTTAAAATAAAAAGCTTTTCTTTTTAAGAAGTTCCTAGTCCTCTGCACTAAAGAAGAGCATTTTCATATTACTGAAGAGAATGCCCAAATGCTTCAGCTGACAAGACTTAAATAGGGTTACTTTTAGTCTGGGACATACCATTGAATTTCGGACAATCAGGTATCCCTGTTCAGATGATTTTCAGGTTGAACCAGACACTTAAGATTGGATCTGAGCTTTTCAATATTAGGTGCAAACATTTTGACTTCAAAGGCACAGAATCGCATGTATAAAGCTCCTGAACTAGTACCCTGCAGACAGATCTAAAGGTTATTAGCTCAAGCTAATCTTGTTTCTGGTTGGGAGCTGAGTCATGCTTGGTTGGCAGAGCATGGATAGGACAAATTTCAATTCCTTAGATGGACACAAATCCTACAGGTGTGACTCTCTTTAGGCCTTCATAAAGGAATTACCAAGGCTGCCCTGTCTAGGGGGGAAGTACAGCATACTGTTAAAATAATTGAGATTTTTTTTCCCCCCCTAACTTAATCCTGCCATATTTGGAGTCCAGTCCCAAAATCTCTGGGAAACTCACACCAGCTTTGTTTTTAAATGTTCATAATCCAGTTCTTCAGCCTTAAACAGCTTGCATGTCAAAGCAGCAAGAAATAACATATACTGATCATTTGTCCTTCAGTTTATGGATGGGAAAGAAGAACCTCTGAGTACCCTGAACTGCTGCAGCTAGTTCCTCATTGCTAGCTTTCTTCCAGTTAAACAATATGAGACATTTCGAGTGAACTGCAAGTATCTCCCAGCAATATATGAAAGAATAACAAGGGAGGAAAGCTAACAGCCAGTTTCCTGCTAGGCAGAATTTCACAATAATTTCAACATTTGGGTAGATGGTAATCTAACATAGTTTCAGGCTTACTTTTCTTTCTGTGTAACCAAGTGACATTTAGCCAATTAGAATGTATTAAAGGGTTACAAAACCCAAGCTGTATTCTTGCAGCCAAATGATGAAGATCCTAAACACTGTGTTTCGAAAAGTACCATCTAATCTGAGAATCTCAGACTCTGCATTTCCTCTTGCATTCTGCAGAATGAATTACCATGCTGAGAAGAGTTGGTAACTTTAACCTGCAGTTTTGTTTTGTTACTGATCATTGTTATTATACATGCTGGAAAATGTATGGATTTCCTGGGACAACTGCATACGTAATCTTGCTCAAAATTATTGCAGCTAGTTTGAAAAAACTTGTTTTTTCACAAAATGTTTATGAAGTGGCTAGGGATGCCTTTTGCCCCTATGTAGACATTAACAGGTCATTATTTGATCATGAAACAGGCAGTACCAGAACAAACCCAAGAAAAAGGAGTTCTATTTTCTAAGTCCACTGTTAGTCAACCTTACTTCTGGCTTTCTAACCAGCTTTCATGAACCCATGCAGATGGATTTTCCAGTTCAGTTTTCATATTGTTATTCAGTCCTTTAAATATTATCATTTCCAACATATGAGAAAAGGGAATAAAGTGGTCTAGGGGACACAGAGAAAGTGTGCTTGGAGCCTTTCCCCTGCATATTAATAAATCTGTATCCTAAGCACCCTTCTGTATATATCAGCCCTGGAGGCTGGACACTTCCGAATATAAAATAAATCCAGCACAAGTGACCAGATTAAACAAACACTTTCTAAATACAGTAATAAAATAAACGCACTGAGATATTTCACTCAAAAGAGCATGAAAGGCAGTAAGTACAAAACCACTTGTGATCCTGCTGGAAACGTTCTTAAAACTGAGGGGTTCAGTGTTTTATAAGGAGCCAAGAGGAAAGTGACCTCACAGCCAAAATTTTGAATGCAACCCGAGTCATTATTGTTTTCCATTTTTTATCTGATATCTTTTTGGGATCCTAAATTAGTGTGTCTTGAGATGAGTCTTGCCAGAAGGATGAGTGAATATAGGGACCACAGAATGAAATACCTTTTTGTTCCTGAAAATTATTACCTGACATACATTTGGTGCTTTATGGCTGTGAGGCACTACCCTTATGATATTTTCTGCTGAGCAGAAATGTTAATCCTGCCCAACATCACTAAGAATGTCTTTTTCTCTGATTCTTAAAAGACCTGATCACAGCGCAGGCAAACTTTGCGCCTCACTGACAGAGAAAACAGACCTGATTGGTGTTAGCCCTTTCTTTTATGGGAGCTGTTACTGACTCAGAGTTTTTCCCAGACTCTCAAGGATCGTTAGTCACCACTAATCTTGCCCTATTTGATACATTTCTGGGCTCAGAAAGTCCCTGTTTGGAACTCACTCTGTGCTTTCCCAGAAAAGTTTTGGATATCTCTCAACTTCCTTCTATGAGCAGCCTTGCATTTGAGGGCAGTTACTGCTGCTTGTGCTCCGATTATCCCAAGTTCTGTTCTTTTTTCAGTTTCTTCAAAATGTTAAAAACCTCAGTACAAGCTGAGTGTGAACATGCTATGGAGGAGACAGCTCTGGGCAGACCCAGGAAACTCTAAAAGACAACAACTTGTTTTCTAGGCAACAACTTGTGTTCTGTCAGTCACAGAACAGAGCATCCAGATCGACAGATAACACAGAGCAGAGCAACTTCTTGTTCAGACTTGTGCAGATATTTACCTGCCATGGAAGAATAAATCTGAATTGTTTTTGTACGTTTGCATTTAGAGAAGAAGAGCTCTCTGGTGGCTGAATGACCATGGGATTTGGGCAGGAGTGGGTATTCAGACACTGCTTGTCAAAAGCCTTTTGGCTTGGCATAGGAGGTGTTACAGAGTGGTTTTCCATGTGCTTGGCCTGGCAGTGGTTGCCTCAGGTCTTGTGTGCTATTCAGCACATCTTCACTGTGCAAAATTTGAGCCTAATTGAGACTTGGGCATCTCTCATAGATTTGTCCTGACTAGAAGTTTGGTCCTGTTTTGAAACTACTTAATTGATTGTCAAGGAACTACCACAATAATAAATAATAGATGTCTGTAGACATGTCCAAAATGCCTGCTGCAGGATTCATGTCAGTGGTTTACTCTACAGCCCAACCTAGCAATTAACCTGCAGACTCCAATTAAGACAAACCCACCTAGGTCTCAGGCAGAGCCTGCTGCTGGGATAAGCAAAAGGAGAAATGCTGTGGGAAGGTTTTTACAACTGGAGCAGTATCACCTCTCTACAAGCCACCATACAGACTGTCCCAGAGACAAGAATGAAACCCAGGGTGATCTGGGATGTTCAAGAGCTTCTCGAATCTTTAGCGGATGTTGGGATCTCTGGTCTACAGCCAGAGAAGTCAAGACTACCTGTATACCAGCCCCATGGGAGAAGCCAGTGAGCTGGTAAATCTGAAGCCCTGGAAGAGGGATCTCTCTGTGCTGCTCCAGCACAGCCACACTTTTGGGTAGGATGAAGGGAAGGGTATAAGAAGGCAGAAAAACTTGCTGGCAAGAAGTAAGCCAATAAACATGAATTCTTTGGCACTCCTCTGTGTCCTGTCTGGCTCTCTTGGCTGTGTATTTCTACAGTTTTCAAAATTAATAGCAGCACTGCCTTCCTTCCCAAGCCTTTGAGGCTTTTTTTTTTTTTTTAATGTGCACACAATTCCATGTGTGTTTAAAAGTGGGAAGGGAGGCATTTGGGGTTTGTAGGAGAAAATCCCACCGTTTCATTTCATTTGTGAGAATCTGCCTCCCATTTCATGAGCTGTCCCTGCTCTCTGCTGCGCAGTGATGCTGCTCCAGCTGGCCGTTGTGGCCACTGGAGGTTGCAGGGAGGAGAATGTTAGTGAGGTGGGTGTGTGGGAGGGTTTTGTGTAGCAGGACACAAATTCAAACTGGAGTCTTAGCAGTGAAGGTGTTATGCAAAGGACAGGTCACTGGGCAAGAGGTTAAGATCAACTTGTGATGCCAAGAAAGCAAATCATTACTTTTTGCAGCAGTTTGTAAGGCGATAAATAAAGGTCTGTAATTGCAGCTGAAAGCATCACTTTCTCTTCTTTTGCCCTTGTTTTTTCTTTGCCCTACATGAACATGGCCATGGCACCCTGCTCAGTCACATGGCGGCTTTTGTGTCCAGCCACTGGTAGGAAGTGCTTCAACATAACCATCTGGGAGAGCTTCTCTCCAATTTTGATAATAGAGGGAAAAGTTAACTGGGCTGCCATAAAACAAATAAAGAGAGGAGAAAAAGGAAACCCCAGTGCCTTTTGTTAAGAAGGAACAGATGTAGAGCCATAGCAGCCTGCCAGCTAGGTCACGTCATATCAAATATTGTGGTTGTTTTCTTGTAGCCTGATCCTCCTTTTGAACTCTCTTTCAGCAATGAAGTTGTAAGGAATGAATTAAAGAAGCTGCCAGCCCTTCCAACACCGGCGCTGAAGGAGCATCCTTCCCTCGCTTACTGGTAATGTATCACCCTCTGCAGTGTCTTGTGCAGGACCTGGCTCTGGCAGTGTGGTCTGAGAGGGGAACTGGGATGCAGAGATTCCTGCCTTGTGGCTCTGGGTCTGCCACTGACTCACTGCATGAGTTAACACAAGTAGAGCTACCACCCTGGGCCTCAGTTTCCCCACCTGCCAAATGCCTGGCCAAAAATCCACTGCAACTGTGCAAACATCCTGATGAAATCAAAAGGCCTAATGTGCCATTTACTTTCCCAGAACTTTGCATTTGCGAACGTTTTCCCCGTTGGAAATGTCAGTGTTTTGCACTGCCCTGTGTTGAGTGATTCAGTTTCATCCTGCAAGTCCTCTCTGTATGGCACAGCTGAACACATCTCCTTTTATATGAACTCAGTGATATTTGGATGTGGATGCTTGTTGGCTCTGTCTTTATTGCACTGAAAAACAAAGCCAGGGCAGGATCAGGGTCACACTTAGATTTTATATGCCACACACATAGATTCTTTGTGCCACCCTGCATACCCCTTTTATCTGTGCAAATAGGAAAGAATTCGGGGAAAGCCTATTCATTAAAGGTCTATTCCTCATAAAAGCCTATTCATTCATAAAGAGATACTTTTCACTTCATTTTCTGCTTGTTGCTCTTTCATGTTTGCCTTTAGAGCATTAGGCTGCAAGCCTGGGGGTTGGATTGAACTCCTTTATCTGCTACTCTTTTAATTTCTGCATTTTGGTAATCTGAGGACGGTGGGGGAAACAAATCATTTTGTAGGTTATGATCTCAGTTCTTCTCTTTGCCAAAAAGGTCATCCACTTCTCCTAGCATGGCTACAACAGTGGAATTAACTGTACGTAATGTCAAGTCATAGGCAAGCTTATTGTGAGGTCTCCTAATCACTTTTTGAGAATATAAGGAGAGATTCAGAGTCCCCATCTGAAATTAGGATCACTGACACAAAAACTGTAGATCACCACAGTCTCCTGGTGTTTCTAAGAACCAAATCAATTCTTCATGAAAAGTGATAAATGTAGGCTGCCATTTCATTGAAGAAGAATAGTCTTCCTCTTAGGAGCATCTCTTTTCCTTTCCCAAAAACTACTCCACACACTCAAAAGCAGAACATTTCCAGGTGGCCTGGCTGATTGACAGACTGGGAGCTCAAGCTGAAAGCCATCTCAGGAGGAGTGGTGGGAACAAGTAGGCATTGACAAGGGAAGGCAAATGTGACCCTTCAGCAACAACAGGGCCCAAGGTCTTAATAAAGTGCCACATAGCAAGAAGATCCATGTAAAATCCTCGTGCTCAGAATATGAGTATTTGCATTTATACACAAGGTACAGCACTTGCAGCTGTACTTAATTTTGTGGGGGCTCTCATGTGACTGAGAACAGGTCACAGGTTGGGCAGGTGGTGTTGCCAGTGGGGTAATAAAATCGGAGGCTACAGTCCTGTGACTCCCTTGTGATTTCATGTCAGTAACCAGGTCTCAGAGACCTCTTTAACATTAGTAGTTCATTATTTTTTAATGATGGTTTTTTTCTAAACACCCTCCAAAACACTTAATGCTCTCAGGAGGCAGCTGTTGGTGAATCAGACAAAAAGCCTCAAAATACAGATCAAACTTCAGTGATCTAAGGGAGCAGATTTTTAAAACTGTTCTCTGACACTTTGCATCTCATGCAGATTGTGTACTGGATGCAGATTTCATCCAATTCTTTTCTGTGAGCAGTTTTATTCTGCAGCTCTTCAGCATTAGTGCAAGCAGTCACAAGTGAATCTCCAGCCCTGGAAAGAAGCTTTTAAAACATTAAAGGTGGCGTGGGTAATGGCTCTAGTTAGTTTAAAACAGACAAACCTATACTACATTTTTATCAGCTGAAATGAATTAAGAGATAATAAAATGAATAATCAAGTAAATACAGTGATACCTTCAGCAAGATGCTGTAATAGATCTGCATGAAATAATACAACATTTCCATCACACACTATGAAAAAGCATCAGGTGTTGTGCCTACCAAATGTAGTAAGACTTGTGGGATGAGTTCTGGACTCTTAGATCAGCACAGTTTGTGCCTCTGATTCCACCTTAATGCAGTCTCCTGGTTCCATACCCTTGGAGTAGGCCTTTCCCTTCGCTGTATTCTCTTGCAGCATTCTCCAGGTTCAGAATAATCAGTTGCACATCTTGTTCTCAAGCATCTTTTGGCATCTCTGATTACTGGTGAAAAAAGAAGGGGCTTTTTGGTGCATTTGTTTGTGTTTCTTTTCCCTTTAAATGAAAGCTGAGCTTTTGGTCCTCCCACACAGTCCAGGAGTTGGGGCCCTGAGTTTTGACATCTCTTGGCCATGCATGGAAACAGACATGAAACTGATCACAGAGACTGGAGAGAACCTTTCGAAATGTGTTAACTCACAGTGCTCCTTTCCAGACACCTGCCACTGCATTTTATCTCATTTCAGACCCGCCCCACCAAGCCATCCCAGTACTGGGTTGTCAGTAATAAGGCCAGGAGGAGATGCAACAGCACAAAAGTAGATGCTAGAATGGGATTTTCGACATGGGAGAAGATAGACTTCTCCCAGCTTCCCACAGACTTTGAATGCAAACTTGTTCTTAGCAACCCAAAGCATCAGTGTTGCCAAAAAACCCACCTCTGAAAATGTCATCTGAAAATCACTATTTACTGATTTTGTCTGGTTCAACACAGACCTGAGGCCCTGGTCAAGCTCTTGGTCCCTTGGCCTAAGAGGTGCTGGTGGCTTCAGAGGGACAGCATATGACTGCAAATAAAGATATTATTAGTTCAAGATTATAATCAAAATGGACAAATCAGGTTAGAAACAGAACAACACTAAAGAACAGCAATGAATTAAAACAGCTTGGTGTGCTGGGAAGAGAGGGAGGGAACAACTAACTTTGAAAATCTGGATCTGATGATGAGAAACTCAAGGCCTGCATTTGCTTGAAAGTTGTCTGCTGTCCAGTTCTATAAGCTGCTGGGACAGGAGGGGTATCTTGTTAGTTCTAAAGATCTTTATCAGAGTTGTCTGCCTCAGGATATCATCCATGTATTAATTTCTGCAGTTTTGCGGGGGAATGTTTTATGAGCTGGCAAACAGACAGCAGTGCTTCGGCAGCCTCCGAGTCTCTGCCTCCATGTTAGTTAAGCATCCTCTGCCAGCCCTGCACTGTGAATGAGTTTCTGTGTCACCAACTCAGCAACAAAGCAAAGCAGAGGGAGAGGAGACGTCAGCTGGTGGTCCCAGCAGTGTCCCAGCACTCCCAGCTGTCAATAGCAGCATGGCAGCTGCCTTGAGATGAACAGCTGAAATGATAGGGGAGCATGTTTACAGGCTCTGCTAATGCTCCTTCTGACCCGTGAATGATTTTGTTTGTTTTCCCTGGCACATTCTGGGCGTAACCCTCCAAGCCAGAGCTGAAGGCAGAAAGCAACCTCTGTGCTGGATGATCCTTCTTGCACAGGGCAGTGAGAAGGAAAAGGAAGGTCAAAGAATTGTTAGAGGAGGGACTGTCACACAGATTGTTCTGACTGTGAACATTTTTCCAGTGTGGACCTTGCTATCTGAGCTAGGTGCCCTCAGCTCCCTTTGCTGTCAGCAGAGAGAAGCAGCAATAACCTCCTGCCAAGGAATCCATCCAGAATAGATTGAAAGAGTTGTGCTTTGGAGCACGTTTCTTTCCCCAGTGATCAGCCCGGTGCTGCAGAAAAGTGAAAGGCCGCAGATCCCACTCTTAAATATGGCTTGATGGATAAATCAGGCTTTGTAATTTTTGTTCAAAGGAAAGAAGAAACAAAGATGATACTTACCTGGTACTTAACATCTGTAGACCACAAAACATTTTACAAAGGAAGATCATCAGTATCCTAACAGAGCAATGGAGGTATAGCATGGCCTGCATTTGTTTAGAACAACTGGGTAAAGCCTGGACTATCCCACATTTCTAGCATGGGTTAAAAACAAAACTATTTGTCCTGCTGTTCAGGAAGGCTCCCTGACATCTGATCTGTCCTTTTGAAGGAGATGGGCCATCGATTGGCTTCCCTACCCAAGTATGGTCTAGGAACATATCAATTATTTTATAATAATCATTTGTAAGAAAGCAGAGCACATCAGGAATCACATTAAATAATCAACATGTCCAGGTACATCTATCCTTTCCTTGAATGGCAGCAACATGAGAGCTTGATCTGTGCAATAAGCTGCGCACAGTGGAAAATAAAGCTGGCAGTGTTTTCCACTGGAGAAACTCCATTATTTTCTGAGAAGTCGCTCCTGGTTTGTTCCTGTCTGAGACAGCGGAATTGCATCCACATGTAATCATGGTTTTAAGAGGTAATTTCAAAGGGCTGTAAGCCCTCTCTGTCTATCTTTTTTATTAAGAATGATGTTTTTTGGAGATCTTCCAATACTGAACACTCATGTAATTCAGTTATTGCTCCAAAAGTAATCCTGTTTATGATAATCATGGCAGGAGACCCAGGCTCTGCCTTCATGTGCACACCCATAACATCTGTGGTACTTTCTTGGATCAGTATGCTGAATATGGTTTCATAGCCGTAGAATTTAGAGCTTACAGATCATTTTGTAAGCATTAAAATGATTCTGAGGGATTTAACGGGGGAACTGAACCATTCCTTTACCCATGTAATGTGTCACTGGCTCAGTCAGCACCCTGTTCCTGCTGTGGCCTGCTAGTGGGACATCACTTCACCTTGCCCCAAAAAGGGCTCTTTTATTTTTGTAGTATGAATGGGGGAAGCCACTTGATGAGTGAGTAAGGAAGGCAGTTACTCTCAGATAAACAAGAGGCTTGTGAGGGAAGAGCTGGCCCCGCTGACAATCCGACAGACTGTCTCTGAATTGCTCTGTGCTGCCTACGCTGGTGTTTCTGGTTCTCGTCCTTTCTCTCTTCATTATTAGGGCTGCACAATCCTCAGCTTCCCTGTGCCTATTCTTTCTAAAAGATGTTTTGGCTCTGGAGATTCTGCCTCTCTTTCTAAAAAGAGGTTCCGTCCTCTCTGGCACAGGGCTGCAAACGGGGAAGGCAGCAGTGAGAAGATGCAGTTATGTTATGCCAGGCTAGTGAAAAGCTTTGCAGCCCTCCACAAAAGCCCCTGTGGGCATCTTTGAGCAGTCATGGTGAGGTCATCTATCACATCATCCCACACTGCTGTGCTCCTTCACACTGCCTAGCAATACAAATGGCTTCAGTTCTGCCTGGGGAAGGATTACCACACGGTGGACAACTGAAAGGCCCTGTTAGGGGGTCCTACTGGATCCAGGAAATCCAGGGAGGGAGGAATGCCAGTTCACATTGCTCTAAACCACATGCAGCGTGATGGCCTGGGATGGACACGCGGCACTGCTGGAAGCTTATGCAGGGCCAGGTGGGGAGGGCACTAAGGTGGCCTAAAGGTAGTTTAGGTTTCCTTCCTCTTGATCTGGCAAGTTCTGTACAGTATCTCCAGGGGACTCAACAGATTCCCTGCCCTTGGTATTACAAAACGAAGAGCAAGAAATTGGTGTCAAACCTGAGGACTTCAGTGTTCTGTTATGGCAGTGGAACAGAGCAGGTCCTATGTGCATTACACTGGATCCTTGGCTTCTGCTTTGCCATTCTGTGACCTTGCTAGCACAGCTGATTGTGTGTGTCAGCTAGCTCTGCTGCCCATTCACCGGAGAAGAATGAATGAAATTCTTTGAAAGTGAACTTACAGGTGTCTCTCATTCTGTCATTTGGGTCATGCTGATTTCTTTTGGATGCTCCATCTCTACTGCGTATTGGCACGCACTCAGAATTGTTCTCTGACACAGAGGCCCACTGGTGTGGAACAGCCTCCATGATCACCTCATGTTCACCCTGGAACACATGATGACATGGTTCATGTCTTCCTAAGACGTGAAATGATCTTAGTCTCCAAAGAGCTGTTGGGAATGGGCCGTGGCTCATGCCAGCTCCCAGTGCATAGCCAGGAGTTGCCTGGGGGAATGCAAGTTAGTATAACCCAAACCTAAGCAAAGGCACATGAGTACTTTAAGAGCAAAGAAATTCAAGTTTGAGTGCCCTGGAAATATCCGCTGTCACTGTTAAACCTGCTGTTATTGTTGCCTCTGTGTACACTAGGAATTCAGCTCCCTGCTGAGAGAGGTTGCTCCAGAGTAATTCCACTAGTGCACCTGCAGTTATGCAGTTGCAGTGAGGAGGAATCTGTCAGTCTTAGGGCTGTCAGACTGGCCACCAATTTCTGACAGTTTTGCCCATCTTTCAGAGGATGTGATGGGCTTGAAAAGAAGTTACAGCAGTTAGGACAAAGCAGATCTTGAGCAGCTCCAATACAAATCTGTTTGCCCACAATGTAATATTGTGGGTATCATTTGTAGATAAGGAAAGGAATGCAGAGAGGGAAAAGTCTGTACAAGTAGCTACCATGTTTGTGAGGAAAAAGGGTTCTTCCAGAAAACCAACTCTTAGAAAAACATTTTTATTATCAGTCTGTGACTTCCGCTTTGTTTACCCTGGTCTGCACTGAATCCCCTCATCTAATGGTTTTGCTTTGCATCTTTTGATTCCATCAGACAGTAGCTGTGTTAACAGAAGTATCTCTTCAGCTTTTGACAAGATTCTTAGTCATGATAATGCCATTATATAAAACATCCAAATTTTTTCCTTTCCAGTGAGGATCGAGTCATTGAACATTACAAGAAACTAAATGGTCAGACAAGAGGTCAAGCAATTGTGAAGTAAGTGAAATAAGAGTGATTTCTTTGTGACCTTTGTTTTATTAGGAAATATTTATACAAGACTGTAAATACAATATGTAACTATGCTTCCCATCTCATGCAGTGCTTCATTTTTAAGTATTTCTTGGCATAATTATTTATTCATCAAAGTTTTTTTTCAAATCATCCTATCAGCTTCTCAGACGTGTTATTCTCTTCTGTGTTGTTTTGCAGTTACATGAGCATTGTAGAATCCCTCCCAACATATGGAGTGCATTATTACGCAGTAAAGGTACGTGCTACAAGAAGGGTCCTTCACTGAATTAAACTCTTGTTGGAGAGGGAGGGAGAGAGGCACAAACAGCCATCCTGCTCTCAGAATACAATACACTGCTACTAAAGTCTCCTTTCACTTCCTGAGGTAGGATGAACTTATTTAAACTGTGTGTGCGTGTTTAGAAAATACAGTTCCAAAGAGGAAAATCCTGTTCTTGGAGATAAAATTCTTGCAGTCCTATTGTGCTGGAGTGTTCAGCTCACAGTCAGCAGCTTGGCAGTGCCAATGAACCACCACCAAAGGGACAAGCCAGACACATCTCTGGCAGACACTCCTTTTTGTAGCTCCAGGAGGTCAGACCTTTCCCAGATAGCAGATCCATGAACACCTATCTAGGGCCAGCCACGACCTACATACTGCAGCTCCTCTCACATGAGATATGTAGATGGATACAGAGATTGACCATGTTTTTAATGCCAGAACATTTTCATGTACTCTAGAGATAGATAACACATTCTCATCCCCAAACAGCTCTCCACTTCTATGTGGACTTCATGCAGGTATTTGTGAAATCCTTCATTTCTTTTGCCTAATGATTTATCACCAAAATTTCCAGCCTCATATTATTATTGTTACTTCCTTACCTGACCAGCTGTGTAGGTTTGGGTTTTTTTTTAAGTAAAGAAATCAATAAACATATAAAGAAAGCTAGATCAACATTCCCCAGAGCGTATTCCCTCATTTATCACCCCTGAAGTTTTGATGTGTTTCATCATTATCTCTGTGCACAGATCATACGTTTTTTCATACATCTGTAATGTCTTGCACACATGGGGTACCATAAAAACACAAATATCTGGCTGTACCTGTCTCAGGAGGTGTGTTTCAAGTCTATTCCTGCTAACAGCATGTAATAATAAGGTTATTACTATTTTGCAAAAAGCATTAGCCTCATCTCTTCTCAGAGGACAGGATCTCTCCAGCACCCTTTATATCCAGATCTCTTGAACTACTCTAGATCAAGAAAAATCTGGTAGCTTGGGCTGAATGTTCAATCCTGCAAACACTTGAGAGTTATTCCAGTGAGCTCCCAATGGTCAATAAGCAGCAGTGAGCAGCAATGAGGCAGCAAATATTGCACATAATAGGGTTTGCTTCTTCCTGATGTGGGGGTTTTGGTTTTGCTGTGCTTTACTCTGCCATTCTCTATCTCATTAACAGAACAGATGTAATTTCATTGAGGACTTCAGCTCAGTAAATTGCAGAGACTGGGATCAGATATCAGCCATTACTCCATAAGGCCATTTCATTGCACACTCAGACACAAAGCAGTTGGGTCTGAGCCTGTCAGACCTTATCACTTGGTAGCTCTCAGATCCCATTACTGCTGCATTTTCAAGACTAATGCTAAAATCCCTCCACATAATTCAAGTCAGCTGGGTGATTCACTTTCCTTCCTCTCCAATCTCTGAGTGTTCAGTCTGAATAATTTACAGGGAAAAGAAAGAGGACGCACCACTGCACAAGGGACCCGTGTCAAACCTCCTCACCTCCCCTGACAGCATTTTGAGTAACTTGATCACATGTGATGTATTTTAAATTGTTCTATATGTCATGGCCAAAAGTGAAACAGATCTCTTCTAAACACGATGGAGCTTTGTGACTTGTGGGAACTCGGCAGGGGGAAATTTAACAACACCCTAACAACACCCATTCAAAGATATGACTCAGAAACAAATCTTCATCTTGAACAACAACACAGGAAATCTCCTGCATTTCCCCATCCAGTTCAATATGACTCCCTCTGTTTTCCCTTTCAGGACAAGCAGGGAATTCCATGGTGGTTAGGACTTAGCTACAAGGGGATTTTTCAGTATGACTACCATGACAAAGTGAAACCAAGAAAGGTAAGTGTTTATTTTTCTGCAAAGGTCTGGGCTTGCCACACGTGTCAAGGGTGTGATGTAGACCAAATGCTGGCATTGATTCATGTGATTTTTGAAGGATGTTCAATGTCTCCCAAGCTCGTCTGAATGTCTGCAAAGAATTATTGGACAAAAGTAGCTCATAATTTATCAAAAGTTGTGGGGTTTGGAGAAAATAAGCATCAGTTAATCTTGCAGTTTACGTTTCTTTTTCATGTAGTTCAAAAGACATAGATGGGAACTCAAGGACTGATCCTCTCAGGTGCTGGAGGCCTTCCATCCACTGGCTATGGTGAATTGGGAGGCTCAGCCAATCCTTAATATTGTACTGTCAAAGCCATAAATGATCTGAGAGAGAAAGGGAAGAAGAGACAGGAAAGCTGCTTCCCTTTATTAAAAAAAGAAAATTGCATTATTTTCTCCGGACCAGCATTACATCTGATAAGCAACAATTTTCCTAACTGAAGAGTTAATGTCAAGGTAGCAGGGGAAGATGACTTCCAACATGTGCCTAAAAAAAAGGCATGGAAAGTTTTGATTCCCTGAGCTCAACCTATGAGGGAGGCCCATGTGTTCTGATTTTCCCACCTAGGATGCCATCTAATACAAAAACCTCATCCCCGAGCACATGCCCTGCAGGTGGGAATGTACAGTGTTTGTTGCTCTGCAAACCTGTGGAGACATCAGGAGGCAATCCTTCAGGCTTGCTTGCAGGCTGCAGAACTGGATGATTTGGAGCAACTAGGCAGCTCTGCAGTGGATGGAAAAGCTTCTACAGTGAATTAATGTACGATTTCTCTTTGCATTATCTCTGTGCCAATTCTTCTTTCACCTCCTCTGGTCACATTCAAGTCAGACACTGTCTGGTGCTCACAGAGCGCATCTTCTATTAAAATAAACTAGAATCAAGGTTTTGATAGAAAACAACTGCAAAGGAGGCAGCAAGAGACAATAGGTGCATCAATTAGCCTTTTATTCACTGAAGGCTGTTAATGGGACTCTTATTCACTGAAGGAAAGGACAAGGAGAGTAAGGGGGTCTTCACAAAGACAAAAAGACACATCTATTTGGGATCAATCACTACCTGCAGGGCAAGCCATCCTCACACAGGATAGTTTAAAACATGCCTAGGCTAGGTGTTTGCACCCACATATCTCCAGTAGTGCCAGCACCCCAGGGAAGACGTTCTTAAAAGATATCTTCAGAAGTCAGTCTCAGGAATACAAACATTTCTTTGGAAGAAATTAGTGCCCTGCCATGACAGGACTCAGCCTTTCATAAGCTATAGCAGTTACTGTCAGCCCTCTTGGGATGAGAGGATTGGTGGAGAGCATCAGAAGGAAGGAGAAGAGAGATTAGGTGCTCTGACTGCATGAGAGGAGACACATTTCCACCAGAAGAGTCAAGCCTCCTTTCTCAGCTTCTCTACTTCCTCTTCTCAGCTGTTCAGAGTAATCTAGTCTGTAGCATTGGTTTTGGAACTTAGTAAAATCTGGGGCTTTAGGCACCTGTGATCCTTTTTCTTCAAGTGTAACCCTAAAAATTAGGGTGCTGGTTTTCTCTTCATTGGGAATTAGGTTTCTTTGGTCTCAGCAAACCCTGTATGAAATCCAGCAGATCCAAAACGATGGTGCTGCCTTATGTAGAAACCACTGAGAACTGTGGCAGAAGTGGTCACATATCTATGAGGGAAGGTTGGATGGGAGGGGAGAGCAGGAATTTCCGGGCTAGAATCTGTCTATTGCCGCAATCCAGAGACCACAGCCTAGATAAGCATTTCTCTACTACATGATGCTTGCAAACTCCATCTGTTGGCAGAGCCATTCCAAAATGAACAGCCTAAATCAGGGATGGGACTTGGACAGAGCAGCTGAGGCTTTGGTATTTCTCCATGGAGTGATTTTCCCATCTGTGGAGCAAGTAAAAAAGACTTCTTGCCCTACACAGGTGGTAAAACCCCTCTGGCAAGAGCAGATCAACTGCCTCAGCGAAGTGCAGTGTTTAATCCTCTGCTAATTAGATTGTAAAATTGCACTCGATAACCCTGGTATCTGGGAGCAGCCTGCCACAGTATCTGATTCATTTCACAGCACCAGCATGGGCTGGTTCAAGTCTTTGCTGTGCAAATGGGAGGAGTAAACCGTACTGAACTTTCTGCAAGGTAAAATTGGCGGGGGAGGGGGAAGGAGATTATGGCTTTTCTGATCTTTAATATTTTGTTTCTGCACACTGCTGATGCCAGAAACAAACTGAAAACTTACAATGGAAAAATAAGTCTCCCTGGAAAAAACACAAGCAGAAAATTGTAGCCAGAAACCAGATGAACTAAAGACATTTATAAGTGCATATAAAAACCTTGCTTTTCTTATGAGGGAGATTGTAATGTTTCATAATGTCATCCTAGATAGATTTCCATGTTTCTTGTGTTTGTGAGTCAAGCTGTAACCCACTATCTCGGGCGATCCCATTAGCAGTCACTCAAAACCATGGTTTATTAAATTGCTGGAGTGAATCAGCCTTGTGTCTCTGGAAAACTTATCAGGTTTGTCAGCAAGTTAGATGAGACTGGAGAGGGGAACTGAGGCTGATGCAGGGCCAGAACCTCGTCCTGCTTGCACTATTCTCACTCAGGCATCAAGTCCTCCAGCGTTACTGGGGATGCAGCTGAGATGGGTATCTGGCACCTAGTCCTGGGTGGTTCAGATGGGAATGCAGGGCTATTAAACTGGAATGCAGTTTTACCTAGACTGCAGAGACTAAGGTGTCTCAGTGCTTCTATTTTTATGTAACTTCCTGCTTGTGCATGAATCCTGTGGAAGTCCTGAATCTGCCCAAAGCCATCAGTTCGAGGTTCATTCCTTCTCTTCTGTCTGTTGAGGGCTAGCTCAGAGATTCAGCAAGCCCTGCTGAAAGCTTCCTTTAAAATGTTGCCTGTTCTAGTGCAAATTTGGTCCATATGAGTTACAATCTGCTAGCTGTTCAATCTTGGGCATTAAATAATTGCAAAAGTTTTGTTATACTTCACATAATCCAGCGCTCCAGCTGAACAAGAAGGGAGTATCAAGTGTGGAAAGATGGCTGCTGTCCTGCCAATCATATATTGAAGCATTCTGGAAGTTGGGCTTGCAGAATCAATGTCATTTGTGTAGAAGCAGCTCACAGCTTCCAGGGTGGACAGAATCCATTTCCCTCTATGTTAAATTTAGCTTCTACAAATGCTTTCTTGTGAAAAGACCAAACCCATCGTTTTCAGAGAAGGCTCGTTAGAGGGTTTTTTGCTGGAATTGCAAAGCAACTGGAAAGAAAGCCAAGGCACTGCAGCTGCCCTGTGTGAGCAGTTGCCTGTGAGTGGTGTGTGTCCCTTTTAACCAGCACACAGGGATGTGACTCCACTCCATCCCCAGAGACCAGTGCATGAAGAGCCCTGCCTAGCCTGGAGCTGTGAGATCTGCACACCCAAGTAGTGGCACTAGGAATATCTCTGTTGTTCTAGTGAGATATTCCCACTGATTTAAGAGCCCAAAGGCATTTTTCTAGTGCATACAGTTTAACAGTTGGTAAACAATTAACTCCAAGCTGAAGAGTGAATGATTAACAAAGTCAGCCAAAGGACTTCCACATGGCAGATAAAAAGACAGAAAAAATGTTTAACTTATCACCAAAAATAAAATTACCTTAAAGGAGAGTCTGGTAATTACTTGCTTTGTAAGAAATATATCTGTATAATGTTATCTCATTTTCTTCTATGGAAAGCTAGTGGCAATGAAACCTAAAGTTAGCCGTTTTTCTGAGACTCATAAACATTATCACTGCTCACATTATCTAGTTACTGAAGAGAACCCAAAGGGAATAAAGGCGTTTAGAAATAAGATAAAATGTGAGGCATCACAGTATTCAGCCATGAACGTAACTTGACAAAAAATTTCTTTGTGACAGCCACCAGTTTCTGCCATTTCTTCTCAGCGTTACCCTTTCTCTGATATTAAATGAAGCATGCTGTGAAAATGCTCCATCCCTTGCCATAAAGTCTCTGCAACAGTCTGTGGTTTCTCATGACAAAGAATTTAATTTGTAGTTTGTAGTGTCATTGTGAATCCAAAGCAAAGAAAACAGGCTGACTTCCCATTTAAACATGCAAAAACAAGAGGCGAGTTGGACCCATTCTACCAAGCAATGCAGAGCACAAGTAGTCAGTAGTTTTAAGTGCCTGATCAGAGAAAAATCACCTGCTTGTTGAAAGCATGAGCAAAGTAATCAGCACATTAATTGTGTCCAGAAAGTGAAAGATTGCTGTCTGGTGCCACTTGGCCTCTTCCAAACAAGAGATAGAGTGAACTTTCCCAATTCCAGAGGCAAAATGAGATATTTACACAGGAGGAGCAATAGCCTAATTAAGAGCTGCTTTATTGCAGAACAAATAGATCCTCTCTGCTTTAGGGCATAATGAAGCATTGTCAAGTCACTAATTGCATTGATGGAGTGGTTAAACTTGTGCTTCCTGTGGTGAAGGAATGACAGACCAGTAACTTAAAAAAACATAAAGTAAGGATTGATGTGAAATGTACAGAAACTAGTGAATAATGGGAAGGAGGAAGCTGACAAATTGCTCTCTGTCCTAACTGATCATAGAACACTGGGACAGTCAAAAAGGCAAAAGAAACATGAAATTCAAATTAGTTACAGGGAGCCCAATTCAAGTGCGCGGCTCCTTGCCACATGGTACAATAGAGGCCGAGAATTCAGTAGGATTGAAGACAGCACTGAAAGTGTGACCCTCCATCCAGGGTTTTAACACTGAGTTAGTTATTTTCAAAAAGGATTTTGGGAGGGGTTATAAATCTTCATGTTCAAGGAGGGTGTTTGCTTTGACACCAAGTTGGTTTCTGTTGTCAGAGGTATCGAGGATGTGTCTCGCTCTTCTCACTGGCATGCTGCTGAGCCATAGGATGTATTCAGAATAGCTTGGACTTTCTCTAGGGCACCCAGAATCAAATGAGGTCAGAAAACATATTGGACTCGTGTTTCATTGGACTCCTCATCATTTCCTAGGACCTTTGCAGACACCTTTGCATTGCAGACAGGGATAAAAGATTTCAAATTTACAAATGATTAAAAAGGAGCAGAAACCATTTCCAGGAAATACTGGTTTAAAAGCTCGTGGAGTCTCAGTGGCATTGCTGTAATAAATTATTCACTGTGATTAGCAGGCTGTTAAGGACTACCTGCTGACTCCTTCTGCTCTGCGCTTTTATTTCTTTTCCCATTGCTGATCCTTCGTGCTTCTTGGGTTATGGACTTGGCTGTAAACTGAACCAGTCTTCAGGTCACAGTGGGTTCAACTCATTTTATAGTGCAGTAATTCAGTCTTGGTTTAGTATTTGGAAATGTGGAGCACAGACGGAGGGAGACATATATAAAGCAAGGTTCCTTACCACAGTTTCTTCTCATAGAGAGAGGTTGCTCACCCAATTTCCTTCCTTATCAAAATGTAAGACCCAGACCTGCAACCACTGAAGAGCAGACACAGTTTAAAACCTTCCCCTGCTGAAATGTCTAATTCCATCCCCATTAGACAGGAGACTGTGTTCTCACCAGCACCTTTTTTTGCTGTTGTTTGCCCTCGGTTTGGGGTTTCTACCATCCAGCACCAGGCACTTCCCCTTTCAGCAGCCACTATTCCATGCCTTACCACTGTGCCAAGGAGCTGCCAAAAACACTAGGAGCTGAATAGATGACATCAAAGCACATTGGTCTGGAAAGCAGAATTTTGTCCCTGACACTGAGAACTTCCACAGGATTTGGCTGGACATGCCACTGGGCTGTGATTCAGTGAACATTTCTTTTGGCAGCAGTATCAGCTGAAGCGGCCTTCAGCACCCTCCTCCCCCATCACAATCCTGCCACCACTGCTCACTTCCTCCCCTGGGCCCCTTCCTCAGCCATCCTGGTATAATTGTCGGGTTGGGAAGGAAACTGCTCCAGAGAAGGGATCAGACTGGCTCAGAGCAACTGAGCCATAAAAAGTGGTCACTCTTAACCTCCATCAGTTCCCAATCCCATTCACCATCTGACCCACAATCAGTATCCTACAGCAAAGCTGTAGGAGCTGGATATGGATATAGGCTGCATAAATCACTGCAGCCAGAGAAAGAAACAGCCATTAGCCTACACAATAACTTTGTGGAGAGAGGCAAGAGCGTCACAGCTCAGAACAAGCTGGAAGGAGTTCAGCTGCATGGAATTTGTCATAGTTGAACCAGGATGAATTAACAGTTGGGTATAAGGTCATCATCACCACTTTTTCCTTCTAATAAAAGCTGGTAAAAATTTGATTCAGTGTCTCTTCCAAACAGGGCTGATTTCAGACAGTTGAGTAGATTGTGTAGGTAAACCAGCTTTTTAAAATCATGCACTGGTCATGATCAATTTCCATTATGTAGGCAAATAAGTAGTTTGATCAACTACAATGCTTGCAAACATTACTACATAGTCTAAGGCTGTTTTATAAGGAAACTAGCTCTATTTTGGTGGTTTAGTGTGCTGTAGTGATACCACTAGACATATAGTTCCAAGGGTTTTCTGTGAGAATTTACATTCAGAAAGGCTAGAGCATGACATCCCATCCCATGATCCAGCCAAGTCAAGCCCATGGCTACCATTAAATATAGGAGTAGTCCTATCAAAATAAAACTCTCTTCTCTAAGTGCTTTGTCGTATTCAGATCTTAAAGAGTAATTCTCTGTAAAAGCAGCAGCCAAGTGTTAAATGATTCTGCAGCACACAGCAGGAACTTCAACAAGATGCAAAGACAAATCACTCCGACAGCACAAAGTGAAACAAATTGGACCTCAGAGCCCTGGAGTTAGGGTGGAGATCTGGAGTGAGATTGAAACCTCCTTCAGCACTTATGCTTGGCTCTGAAATGGTGGCAGGCTCCTCCACACCCCACCCTGCTCAGATGCTGTCTCTTAGCTCACCAGGGCTGCTCTGAAGGCCTGGGCACTTTTATAATCGGATGAACCCAGGCAGGGGTCCCATTACTCAGTGGCTGTGGCTATGAGGCACTTTTAGTCAGTGGCCTGGGCAGGAGGCTCAGAATGTTCACTGCAGCCATCACCATGAGAGTGGGATTGCTGCTGCCGTGGCACCCCCTATGCAGTCACCCAGCACCACGGGAGTGTTTTCAGTCACACAACCTAATTCACAATGTGCATTGCCACAGCAGTGTGGGATGGGAGTGGTGATTCCTGTATTTTGGGTCCAAGACAGAGGTACTTTAGCCAAGCCACTGGAGAAGACATAAGGATCCTTAGGAGAGAGAGTAGCAGTAATGGTTTGTGGGCAGCATAAATCCATTTAGGGTGCCACAGCTGATTCACAGGCTACAGACTGGGCACCCTTTATCTAATATATAGTGCATTTTGCCAGAAAGGAGAGTTCTTCAATGCAGAACCAGCCACTTTGCTGTGCTTGCAGAGATAAAGGATAAAATTTAACTTAAATCAATCAGGAAAAAAAAGGTTCTTTGTAGACCTGTTGATTTAGACACATACAGCATGGTGACAGCAATGCACAATCTACCAGCAGGTACCAGATATATATGTGCAGTGAAAGTGGATTTGGTTGTATATAAAGTCAAAGTCTGTTCTTCCAGTCTGTGTATAGTTACAGACACAAATATCAAGTTGCATTATGTAGACAAATAATGCTTTGTCCAAATAGCAGCTCTTCCCTCTCTGATCTGATGCTCTGCTGTCTCTCTGAGCCAATAAGCCACTTTGAAATTTAATAGGGAATTGTGTTTCCATAATGGAAATGAATGCAGAGTGGTTATTATAGAGACCTAGACGCAATTTGTGTTTGGTCAAGCCAGCAATATTTTCTGGGGTGGTGCAGTCCCACAAGAACAGCACGCAGCAAAAGGGATCTCAAATTGGACCAGAAATTGTTTGCCTGTTTGGCAAAAAAGGCCTGAAGCCTGAGGCGAAGAAGTAATTAGATAGTGAGCTGGGATTGCTGACAGACCACTGAAAGTCCCACTTAGCCAAGGCATTCTCTCATTCCATGAGGGAAGGGAGGATGGCAAGCCTCTGGGAAGATCGTTGGTAGAGCTTTTCCCACATCAAATCACACAGGAAATCTTTTCTTTTTATTTGTTTTGAGAAGTGAGAGAAAAAAACATACCCCAAACTAATAAAATAAAGGAATGAATGGAAGTGTGGCAGGATGGAGGACTAAGTTACGGTGCAGCGGCATCCCCATCTCATGACCCAGGGGCACCCTCAGCACTGGGTCACACTAATTCACAGGTGACAGCCCATGGAAATCTCTTGGTAAATCTGGCCCTGAAACAAGAGCCCATTTGTTTGAGCTAAGATGGTGCTGTTCTGCCTGGACCAAATCCTTCCTCCTTCACTCTAACTAGTTTGACAGAGGTATGATTGATGGGAGCAGGGTTGGCTTGAGGCAGAACACAAATCCATGCCCGGAAACCATGGCCCCACTGAAATCACTGGGACAAAACTGCCATTGACTTCGCTGAAGCTGTGATTTCCATAGAGTTTAAGGCCAAAAAGGGACTGCTCACAACCTCCACCCTGACCTCCTGCATAACTCAGCTCTTAGAATTTTGCTTGCTGGTTTGTTCAGTGGAGGGAGTTATATTTCCAAGGAGGAATTCTTTTTGTTATGTTTGTTTTGTCTTTAAACTGCAGGATGAAAGATTTGGGAGTTTGTAGCTGCACTCATGCAAGCTGTGTCAAAATACTGTCATTGTTTTAGTTCCATTGTTTAATACCAGTTATAGTATCGGGATGTCATCCAGTGCTGGCTCTTGCCCACAGCGTAGGCAAGGGAAGGAGTTGCATTTGGGCTGTTAGAAACGTGCCACATTATTTCTCTGCCTTTCCTAGAAGCCATTCCGAGCATCCAGTCTGGGTGGTAGTCCGTGCATTTGGATGGATGATTGTTCATTCTGCACAGTGTGATTCAACAAGGCATTAATCATCTAGGAAGCAGCAAGACTTGAAGGACTGGGAGACACCATATAGGTCAGCAAGTCCAACAGCAATTAGAGTTGGTCATTTTTGAGATGTTTAGAATCAAAGAAAAATCTGGGTCAGAAAGGCCTCTGGAGATCTCTAGTCCAACCTCCTGCTGAAAGTTGGGCCACCTTCAGAATTTGATCAGGTTACTCATGGCCATAGTGTTTGACCACCTGCACTGATTGTTTTGAGGTTTGGGGTTTTAACTTGTGTATCTTCTAATAATTTCCCTTGCTTCAACCCTGCAGCCCGTGTCTATTGCCTTATACTTTCACTGGGCACCTCTGAGCAAAGTCTGTCTCCATCTTCTTTGTAAATCCCCTTTGGGTCATTAAACAGAGCTAACAGCAGGTAGATCCTCTGTAGATTTCTGCAGATAGTTTGACTCTGAACAGCCACCAAGCATGGTATCTGGAACCCTTGAGAGTGTGTGCATTCAGCCTGTGCCCCATCTCAGGTGATTCAGCACACAGAAAAGAGAAAGAAAATGAGACTCCTGGGCATTTATATTTGGTTCTTAAGAGATCAAATGCAAAATGGTTCACAGTGTGTCCCACAGTGTGCCCAGCCATAGCACACATTCCCCAGTTCCGTGCTGAGTCTGGCTCTTCAGGGCACAGCAGGCAGAAAACAGTATCAGGGAACCCATACCCCAACCTCAGGATTTGGAATTATTCCAAAAGGTACTGTTTGGGCATGTTTCTCTAGGTACCATAGTCCAGACAGCGCTGTGCACCAACCTCCAGCAACCCCCTCTGTCCTGTGCCTGAGCTGAAGGGCAACACAGGAGCAAGCAAGTAACCCCTCATTACTGCCAGGGGTTCCCAAATATATGGCATGGTACTTCCACTGAATACTCAGGCAAGGCTCCCTGAGCACAAAGGGGCAGAGCACAGGCCAGTGCAGTAACTCAGGTCCCCATACCTCTGCAAAGTCCAGGACACCCAGGCCATGAGTGACCAAGCCAGAAGCAATCCCTGATATTTCATTCACAAAACACATTCCCTTCTTTATCAGGAACCTCCAGCATTTTTCAAATACTCTGACGCTGACCCTACCTCCTGGCGTGTGCAAACTCCACAGCATCAGCCTTATGGTCAATAAAAATGGCAAAAGATCCTTCAGACTCACATGGCTGAAATGGATGCAGATCCCTGCGCCTCCTCTCCTCCAGGCTCTGCTTAATTAAGGACCAGCCAGCAAACCACAAGTGTGCTCACGAAAGAAGTTTGCGTCTGAAGGGCTTTGACTGCAGCTCTTTGTAACTAGTCACAAACATCTGGTGCCTGGCAAGCTTGCCTGCCTCTTGGAAGGGGTTTCCAATGAGAAAATTTCTGCAGCTTGCACCTGAATTCTCCTCAGCGCACCATGCAGCATTCGGATCTCTCTCCTGACTCCTCTTCTAAGCTGCCAGCTTTGTAGAAGCCATTTCTGGCACTGGTTTCCCCATCATGGCCTCCCCACCCACCCCACCACATTTTAAACAGTGCACATGGTCTGACAGGGAACAGTTATTCCCTTGAATGTTCACGGGTTGATAAGCAGTTTTTCAAATTCAAGTGATAGTGTCAGTTCCAGTTTTCTTGGCACAATGAAACAGAGACCACAGTGGGGACAGGGCCCTCGGAGGAGGAAGGAATAAAGGTAATTCTTTTCTCCTCTTTTACTAGCCCCTTTCACATGCACGTGTGAGTGTGCAGCTGTGCTCAAAAGCCAGTCTCATGGATACTTCCTTAAGTATCTGTTGAAGATTAAATCATCTCATGTGCAGCCTGTAATGATGGCCACTACCAAAAATTGTTCCCATCTGAAAGCTGCCCAGGGCTGCATGATCCAAAATGAGCTGCTGACCTCAGAAGAGAACCCAGCGGGCAAACCACCACATCACAGAGGCTTGGCCCTCTGCAGCACCGCTAATTGTCCCCTTGTCTGCGGACACAGAGTGAAGGCAGCTACTCAAGGACAGGGGAACTGTGCTCTAACCTTGTGCTAATGATTGACTTTCTCCTAAGCCCCATTTCCAGTGTGTTTGGGGAGAGGCTGTCTCAGTCTCTGCTGAGGTGCTCTTTGTTAAAGGGTCACTGTACCTCTGCTACAGTCCCAGTTAAACCAATACAAATTGTCCCACCCACAAGTGCAGGCATTGGATTCGACCCACCAAATTAATCAAAGACAATCATAAGCCAGATAACCCAAAACCAGACCCAACCTCAGTGCAGGGAAATGCAAACCTGCCATGAACCTGGATGCTTTGACTCAAACCAGCCCCAAAACCAACATGTATCTATTGTTACTGCATTTCCACAAGACTTTGTTGAAATTATGACCAGCTCCCTGCTGTGGCTCTATTCCCCAGTGAAGACTGCAAGCACCAGCATGGTAAAAGGATCTTGATGGGTAAAAATTATGCTTCCATTTAGGAAGACCCACTAATGGCACTTTGTGCATCTGTCACTGCATTAACAACATCAATTTGAGCTGTGCATAAGGAGGGCAACTGGTGAAGGGAACAGCTTGCTTACATTAGGAGGTCTGGCTGAAGGGGGACCTTTAGCTTTGTTTCTCTGGAGGGATTGTGATCAGCTAACAAGAAAGTGGATACTTTCTTGTGGGTATTCACATTTTTGCAGATTGGATTCCTTTTGTATAGGAAGGGGGAGAGCTCTCAGATCAATGTGGGAAAAAGGAGTGGGAGACTAGAATAATACTTGGGGAGCAAATGGAGCACAGTTACAGCACTGCTGAAACACACATATACGTTCTGGAGAACAGAGCTATGGAATAAAAGACACAAACTCCGGTTGTGGGGTCACTTTCACCCCCTCCCTCCCAAGAGTCTGGATTTGCCTCCTTCTGTGCCCTGCCAAGGAAAATAACAAAACTAAATATAAAAATTCAGCAATCTGGGGAGCTGCTTCAGTGCCCA
>VYZQ01006971.1:17030-42904 GCA_013400655.1 Mystacornis crossleyi | reverse complement strand
GAGCAATTTTCCCCTTGAATACAATGAACTCATTTTCTAAGCATGGCAGCTACTCTTTTCCTTATCTGTGTTGCCTTGGAAACACAGGCAGAGATTAATTTTCTTAAGCAGGCCATTGATTTCCTCTCCTGTCTGTACTTCCACTATATCACAGCTGCAAGAGTTATGCTCCACTGAAACTGAAAGCTTGCCTCAATGTCATCAAAACACTTGGTAGCAGTAGGTGCTACTGGTAGGATTCTTCCTTTCTGGTGCTTCATCCATGCCTGGAATATTAGAACAGAAAAAAAGATCAATATACACATCTAAATATTCACAAATTTGGGGGAAAGAATGCAGCTGAAAGCATGCAGCTGAAANGAGCAATTTTCCCCTTGAATACAATGAACTCATTTTCTAAGCATGGCAGCTACTCTTTTCCTTATCTGTGTTGCCTTGGAAACACAGGCAGAGATTAATTTTCTTAAGCAGGCCATTGATTTCCTCTCCTGTCTGTACTTCCACTATATCACAGCTGCAAGAGTTATGCTCCACTGAAACTGAAAGCTTGCCTCAATGTCATCAAAACACTTGGTAGCAGTAGGTGCTACTGGTAGGATTCTTCCTTTCTGGTGCTTCATCCATGCCTGGAATATTAGAACAGAAAAAAAGATCAATATACACATCTAAATATTCACAAATTTGGGGGAAAGAATGCAGCTGAAAGAATGCAGCTGAAAGAATGCAGCTGAAAGAATTCAACTGCTTGATCCAGCCAGAATTTGCTGTCTCATTTGCCTTTTGCACTGTCCTCTCCTTCCTCTAAATAACTCTATGAAAATGAAAAATAGAACAATCCAACGTTTAAGATTAAACTCCACAGATTTTCACGCTGACTTGACTGAATTGGACACTGAATCCGACCCAGCACATGGAAGCAATGTGTGGATGACACTCACTGTATTTCTCTTTGCAGCAGAAAGAGTGAAAGGCCTGGAAAAGGCCAGTGTTTCTAGTTTCTCAAGCAGGTACAAACAAAAGGCTCTTGTACGTTACCAGGTCAGCAAGTGTGACTGAGCAACAGCATTTCAGAAACCCTGATATCCTTTGTCTGACTGCTGACAGTTGGCCTGCGGAGGATTCCCAGCTTGTCTGCTCAGTGCAGGAGGACTACAGAGAAAAACCTCTGTGAAGAAGATGAGCATCTACATAAAACATCTGAACAACACCAGCATTTGTTCCTCCTCAGCCCTAGCACACCCAAGCCAGCAGAGCTAACCAAAAATTTGCACAGAATTTTTCCCAAAGATCACATCTTTAATTTCACAGGGCTTGCAGCAACGAATCACGACATCCATCCACTGTATGTTCGCAGTAAATACTGGGGACCAAAGAGGAAAAAAAGACTCTGGGAAAATGACTGAGATTTAGCCCCTAATGGGCCACAGAACACATGGGGTGCATGGAACCAAAATACACTTTGCTACTGATTTAGGAAGAGTAACGTGTAGATGAGCATTTACACCAAGACCTGTGGGTAACCTACGTCGGATCAGGGATGCCGGCAAGAATGAAGAGAAGCAAGGCAAACAAACAAACCCCACTGCAAATCCAGGTCTATAATCTTGTAAAATGCAGGTTTAAGCCCATCAGTGGAGCTCAGGAAGTTCTAAGTCAGTTTGCTATTTTTAACCATCCAGCATTAAACAGTAAGAGACAGCATTCCAAGGGAAGGTTTATCCATGTTAATAATTTCTTATGGAACCACTGACAATTTAGTAGGAAATAACAGTGCTACAGCACTTCGTGCTCACTCACTGATCACCAGTCTTACATCTTAAGAGCCTTTCAGCGGGGACTTTAAGGGAAGTAAGGCAACTGGAAAGATGTTTAACTTGTCACTAGGAAATATTAATTTATCAATAAATAAAAAATTGAAAACCATCGTGACATTATTAAATGAAATCAATGTTTCTGTGACTTTTAAAACATATAGAACTCTATGATTCTTGTGGGTTCCTTCCAACCCAGGATATTCTGTGCTTCTCTGATTATAAAATCCTTATATATCCATTTAATGGTAACTGGTGATTTACTGTAATGGCACACAGGGAAACAGTGCTGCATTTTGGGCAAACAGGACTTCAGTCATCCAAGGGAGTTTTTTATGAATGGTATTAGGTACTTGGAGAATTAGTCTACTCCAGGGCGCTGTTCATCCCCTGAACACGCCCCGTGCTCTGTACCAGCTCCCAATATAGTTCCTGACGTGACAGGATCTCCAAGCCCCACGACGCCCCAGGGAACGGGGACACGGAAAATACCAGCGTGTTTTTATTGACTTAGAGTCAGCAGTGGCAAACCAGCATTGACAGCTGGAGATAAATGTAACCTACATCTGGCGAGGGACACATTGGAAAAACAGGAGAAGTGGGGCAACAAAAGGCCAATCTCATTTAGCTTTTATTGACCCTGTTGCATAAACCGGCCAGACAGCAGCCTCAGTGCAGAGATCTAGATGCATTTTTTTCCTTTGGTTGTTTTCCAAAACATCCAAGGATATTCCATCCTAACTACATGTGGAGCACAGCACGGAGCCAACCTTAACACTTCTGAACACAGAGCAGCCCAGAGAGTAGCTGAGTAAGAGTCTGGGCACACAGTTGAGCAACTTCTGGGGAAAATAACAACTACATACTCACAAATTAATCTCAGGAGAAAAGCTTTCATCAGTTCCACAATATTTTCAAATGCAAATTCTATTTTTACCATGTGTTCCCTTACTATGCTTACCACAGTGAGAGTCCACCACCAATTCTGCTGCCAATAAAAATGGCATTTCTGAGCAGTTCTGGGTGTGACAGGAGGTATTTTCTTTCAGAAGAGACTTGCAAAAAGAAAAAAGGGTTTAAAAAGGCACTGAGAAGAGGCTGACATTCATAGAATCATACAATCCTGGAATTATGGAGTGGTATGGGTTGGAAGGAATCATCTCGTTCAGTCCATGGGCAGGGACACCTTTCGCTATCCCAGGGTGCTCCAAGCCCCATCCAACCCGGCCTTGGACACTTCCAGGGATCCAGGGGCAGCCTCAGCTTCTCTGGGCACCCTGTGCCAGGGCCTCAGCACCCTCATAGGGAAGAACTTCTTCCAAGTATCCCATCCATCCCTGCCCTCTGGCAGTGGGAAGCCATTCCCCCTTGTCCTCTGCCTCCGGAGCATTGTCCCAAGTCCCTCCCCAGCTCTCCTGGAGCCCCTCTAGGTACTGGAAGGTTGCTAATTAAAGGACTCCTAATTAAAAATGGCCCAAGAGGAGATGCAAACAGTGATTGGATTCTAAAATTACCATTATCTGAGGAACAAACTTCATGACCAGCACAGAGACACCATTAATTAATTTTATCTAGCGAGGGAATGTTCACTGATTAAAATTCATGCCAAACTGTCATTGAGACCCTCATCTGGCCAGGTGTTAGTGAAAAGCCAAGAGGAGAAGGGGTGATGGTGTCTACTGTTCTAAATAATGTCTTTAACAGATATTAAAGAATAAATGTTAACATGGAGGCCAGCAAGTAGAGCTGGGAGGAGTCACTGCCACTGCCTTACAGACTCCGTTCCACGTCTGGAGAGAGCAGCACCCTTCACCTTGTCCACAAGTTCTTTGAGGAAGCTGAATTTTGCTTTTTAGTTTTTTTAAGAATTCTTTTCCTGACCTTCCCCTCATACTTCACAGTGTTTTCACCCTGCTGGTGAGAGGTGCCTTTCTGCTGACGTCCGTTCTGACTCATCCACCCTCACTGTTACAGCACTGGCCACGTTTCAGCTCAGGCACAAAGCTTAAGGTGAGATATGTCAAGTGTGCTGCAGCCTTTCCCAAGGAGAAACAGCATGGGATCAGCCATCCCTCATGTGCATTTTAAAGGGCACCTCTTTTTCCAGCCTGGCAAGGAATACTCTTTGAAGCAAAGTTTTAAAACAAACAAAGATAGATTTTAGCCATGTGAGTATGGAAATAAACATCTTTAGTTAACACACCTCACAGTTCTGAGTGTGTTAAACATGCCAGCTGGCCTTTAATGGAGCTGCAGCACTGTCAGAACTTTGCCTCAGACAAAAGCTGGCCAGTTCTAATTCCTTAATCATCTTAACTGAGATACTTTAAGCCCAAAGCACTGATTTCTTGGCAATATTAGCATTTCCAGGTAATTACAGTAATGGGTATTCGGAAATCAAATATAGACTCACTCTGTATAGGAAGCAATCCTAGAGCCTGATTCCGATGTTATACCAATAAAAATTACTCTGGTAATAGCTCTTTAATGCTACTGACTGCTGGAGAACTGTAGATGACTCACACAAAGGACAAGATCAGAATTTGAATCGATGTCATGGCCAGCTGTAAGAATATCACTTGTATGTAGCAGGCAGATGATGTTTTGGCTCTCCCAAGTGCTTGACATACGCATTAGATAACAAATGCCATCATCCTGTAAGCAGTAGGATCATTGTCCATCAGGTATTACAAGTGTAGAAAACAAATGCAGCAGTAGAACCAAAGTTTACCCTGACCGAAGCATCACAGACAAGGCACAGTTCAATCCCAGCCTCTACAAACCAATCATTTTAACTGTGCCCTCAGCTGACATATTCAGAGAAGTTTAGGCCAGCAGAAGTAGGAAAACTCACCATTTTTCTAGTTTTTGGTCCTATTATCAGGAAACGAAACCATGTAGTTATTGCCACTGAATCTCAGGTGCTGATTCTTGTCCAGAAAGAAAGGTAAAACCTCAAAATGCAAAATTGGGATGGGAGAAGGGAATCCAGTATCGGATCTCTGTGATCATCATACTCTGAAGATACAGCTTTCCCAAATAAGGGCAACTATAGAAACTAAAAGGTAAAATAGGTATAGGCAGGTATATTAAAAAAAAAAAAAAAGAGTGGGTTCCTCACAAGTACTGTGGTCACTATGCACCCGCTCACATATTGGGAAATGTCTTCCTGGCTACCCCAGCTGCACAAACCCCAGAAGGATCCCAGGAGGAACTCTGTGGAACTCCCAGAGATTCTTACAGAGTTTTCCTTTTTTCAGTATGCGTTTCAGAGAAGGTTGTAGTAAGATCTATATTTTTACATTCGGTGCAACAAGATACCAAATTAAGTTGTGCATGAGCCTGTGCATTGTTACAGCCAAACAAGAAGTGAAACTTGCTCCACACATTTTCTGCTGTGTGTCTCTGCCATAGCATTAGGGGGGTTCATTAAGAGCCCATTTAAAAGCACATCACTTTCTATTAAACTCCTTGATTCTCACAGAAGCTCAATTGTTTCATCCTTATTAAATTCTTGAGAACTTGTCCGTGAGAGTCTTCTAACAGAGGCTGACAAACTGTGAAGATTTGAAAGATATTCTAAGCATTAGATTATTTACATCCTTAAGAACACTCTTCTCCAGACAGTGAAATTAATTCAAGCTGGCTTGCCCTAAATTTTTTTCCAGCTCCTCAAGAGATTTTGCTACTGGGTTTAACAATATCAAGCTGGTAAAGAACAAAGTACCACAAGATTTGCAGAACAATCCATAATCACATCTAGAATAAAAATTCACGGAATTAGATCTTTTTGAAATAAAGGAATTATAATTCAAAGAATAAAGTGGGGGGGAAAAAAGAGTGTTCTTTGCACACAGGAAGTACAGATATGTAATTGGGGGTTTTCTCTACAAAATATCTTTGGAAATTATTATTTGACTACTTTTACCAGCTGCAGGCAGGACTGGGAAGAATATAAAAAAGAACACTCATATTCAAAATTGGATCAGCTTCACCCAGCATTGCTATTGAAAGCCTGCAGAAGGGTGCCACAGTATCAAATACATTTTAAACCTGCTCCTTTCTCACTAGGAAGAGCATATCAAAGCTCTTTGACAGTGAGGCTGTCTCCTGGAGCAGCAGCAGTCCTGGAGCCATCACTGCCACTGCAAGGATCAACAGGGTGTTAGTTCCATTTCTTGGAGATGTGGCTATTCCAGATGTGCTGAGGTTCTTACTGCACTTCTGACTCTCCAGCTGCTGCCTGGCCCCATAACAGGAATAACAGACTTTTCTTTCCCGACCTCTGTGGTGAAGATATGGCAGTTGCCCAGAAAATCTGCTGAAAACTCATTTTATCATGAAATGCACTGTAGATTTCATGGACAGGGAAAACAGGGTAGTATCTTTGCCTTTACCAAGGTTTTTGATCCTTGAAATCTTAGGTTCTTCTTCAGTCTCCTTTTCCTTAGGCAACAGAATTCTCATGCTTTTCTTCACAGAAAGGGTTGTAAAACATGGGCGCAGGCTACCCAGGGCAGTGGTGGAGTCCCCATCCCTGGAGGTGTTCAAAACCCAGGAGCATGTGGCATCTGGGAACAAGGTTTAGTGGTTCACATGGTGGTGATGCTGGGCTGTTGATTGGACTTGGTGATCTTAAAGGTCTTTTCCACCCTTAACAATTCCCTGATACCTCAGACACCTTATTTTCCATATCCTTGATAACTCCCACCAGTCAGCTGGGGACTGTTGGCATTGGTCCACCTCCATCTCATTCTTGCAAGGCACATTTCAAACAAGGAAAATTGAACAACTCCCCTGACTGAAGGCCTTGCCAAAGGCAAAAGCCCCTTCCCTGAGACCACTAAGAAAGATTTTGCTATGGGAAAAAGAGACCCAGACCTTGGGTTAGTGAGGCTGAAGTAAAGGCATTATGATCAATCCTATAGTGAGAGAATGACAAAAAAAGAAATCCTAATATAGCTTTTCAGCTTGTTGGGGTTTTAGGAGGTTTTTTGTGTGTTCTTTTCCTCTCAAAGAAGTTTTCCCTGTGTTAAGGCACGATTGCTGGGTACTTAAGAGAAACAAAAAGATCTGGAACAGGGGAGGAGCCCAGCTGTCCCCTTTGTCTTGGTTTGTTTCTCAGGTGGGGGGGGCGGAGATGCCGCGAGATGTAGAACTGGAAAAAGGACTTGGGTGCANGAAAACCCACACCAATACAAAATTATAAAAAGTCGGGGGGGGGGAAGGGGGTTACATTTTCCATTCCAGGGTGGGAGGGGGACTCCTGCCTTCCTTAGTAGACACCTGTCCTTCAAACCAGGACACAGCTGCAGATTTCGATCATTAGTTGTAGGTGTATGAAGATGTTTTCAGTACTTGAGGGTACCTCGTTGATTCTCCATTACAAAGCATGTGGGATTGCAGATGGCACAGCTCTGTTTCACATACTGTGTTACACAACCATGACTGGAGTGACCTCAAACTGCCACGACAAGGCATTTAATACTCATTTCAGGCCAGATGTAAAAAAGATATTCAGATGCCCAAAGATGCAGATTGAAATCACTAAAATGATTAGAGCTAATTAAATTCAGCATGCATATACAAGTATGATCTTGTAAATACTTATAAGAAAAATAGTGGTCATTAGTTTGGGAATTATTAAACCAACATTTTGAACAGCTTCAGGAAAACAGGCACAGCAAGAACTGGTCTTAGATGAAGACTTTCATAAAATCATCAACTCAGTGGCTGGCAGCTGTCAAAGAGTGAAGTCTCAGGAGCTGTTACAAAAGCAATACAGCATGAAACAGGCAAGAAGAATATACCATTACATATATCGATGGATCTTTCATACTGAGTACTCTGGGAAGCTTTGGTGAAACAGAAAACATGCAAAGTGGAAAAGGGTCAAAAGAGAGCAAAGACAGCGATGAAATATATGGACCGACTTCCATATGGGGATTGATTGAGTGGAAACCCTGCAGTACAGGAAAGTTTGACTTACAGGGGATATTTTAGAAGGTTATGTATTCTTGAAGAGCCTGGAGGAGGTGAGTAAAATCAGCTATCCCTCTCATGCACCGTTCTTGTACTGGAAGAGGAAGGGAAGTTAGGAGGAGTTGGATTCTGAACAAACCAAAGCTGCTGTTCTTTCCAAAGCACTTGTTCAGCTCTTTCAAGTACTGTAAATTTTATGCATCTAGAGCATCCTTTGAGTTGTACATCCTGAAGAGTTGTACAGGTCTACCACAAGCTACAGCGATCTGTCTCCCTTTGTGTTTTGGCTGTGGAGTTCTGCCCAATCAAATCTCACATGGATGTTGTTCTGCACCTTCGTTGTGCTTTCCATTTGCTCCCTTTCCCATTTTTAATATGCAAAAAGCTTACATGAGCTCCCAAGGCAACTGGACAAATGCTTAGCAAGAGCTGCAGTTGGGATTATAAAAGTGACAAATCCCATCAGCTCTGCCTAGAAAAATGGCTGGGAGATCATATGGAATTAGGCAGAAGAAGAAAGGGAGAGGGAAAGGTGTGATACACACTCTATTTTTACTTTTTTCTTGGCATCCATCCCCTTCTGGCCACTGTCAGAGTCAAAGCAGTGGCCAGCTTGGTCCCAGTCTGCATGTCTGTTCCTATGCTGGCTAAAATCAGAGTGAAAATTAAAAAACAAAAAAATTTAATGGGCTTTTAGCCAATAAAAAGCTAAACAATATTTGTTGCTCTGCCTTGAGCTGTTATTTTTTGAAAACCATTAGCTAGGAATTAATTAGTAGTAATTGGTAAACCCTTACTGTGAATCTTGCTGTAGAGTTAATGGTTTATCAAGATGATTTGTGAAGGTGCATTCTTATGACTCAGACATGAGGATAATGTTTTCCTTTAGGACTCCTGCAGGTTCCCTGCCATGACTCAGTGCTGTTATTTATTCTGCATGCTAAGGGCACAGCTGGTTTGTAAGAACAAGTGACCAAACCGATGGATGCTCATCACAGCCGAAACCAGAGGGGATGGATGGCTTCAACCTCTCGCACGGTTTTAATGCTATCACACAAACTGCCCATAAACTGAGCTGAAAGACACAAACAAGTCACTCCAGATTTTGGAGTATGTCCAATATTCTGACACACAGATGTTGTGAAAACATCTTACTCCTTATCTTTGATAGGGCAGATGCCAGAAACCTGTGATTTTGTGTTGTAAAAAGCTAATAAGCACATACAGATGCTTCCTGTTTGATACTGGAGGGTTCAGCAGAGCCCTCAGTATCAGCAGACATTGGTGAACAAACTCTTTTATCTTTGTTGGTATTTTGAGTCCTTTGATCCTCTTATTTCAAATCTGGATCCAAAAATTCCCAATTTATCTTTATTTTAGGCTTCTGAGAGAGAAAACAATCCTTTAAAACCCATGAAACTCCTGAGTAGTGATGAAACCTTGTATTTTGAAAATATTTTTCAATCCCAGCAACATTCTGAGGGCAAGGCTGGGCTCAAGAACAGAACTACTGTTTCTAAAGAAGAGGTGGTTCTCTACTGTATCAGTACAGGCTCAAAGCTTGTTGACCTTTATTACCTCCTTCCCTGTACAGAAAAGCTTCACTTCAAGCACCGGGCAAGTCTTGGGCCCCCCCTGTTCACATTTACTCTGCCATTACACACCAAAAATATCCTTCAAAATACCTTCAAAGAGGAGCGTGAACCAATGCTTTGGTGTTTTTTTATCAGGAACCCAAATAAAAGAAATCACTGCTTATATTTGCAAAGTCATTTGCTACATCAGATTACAGGCCAACATGCTGCATTTATAAATTCCTTTGCCTGGCAATATTTGGGGAGCAGCAGGAAAACTTTTGGTAGACAAACAAGCTCTGTGTAATCAGGAAGTTGGTAAAGCCCCGTTGTAGGACAGCAGCATAAGCTGCATAAACACTTTTACGTTTCATGACTGACAAACAAAAGAGAATTCCTACATTTAAAACGGGAACAACTAACAGATCAAAGTGAATGAAAAATGCATTTGCTGGCTGCTCTTTGGAAGTTCCCTGTCTGTGAGCCTGCAGGCACGGCCACCAGCGATCACCCACAGCCAGCCAGGTGCCACTATGGACCAGGCAGCGGCAGCACCTCAGAAAACAGAGTAATTAAAATATTAAAAGGCTTCATAGATCCCTTTATTCATAAGTAGACTAAAAGAACTGAACCAAGCCTTAAACCCATCAGCAGCAAGACCTTATTTCGAGTATAAACATCAGCGAGTGGCATCACGGAGGAGAGACTTCAATCCAATTTGCATTGTCTGATCTGCTCGTAACAAACGCTCTTAATTCCTGCAGGGGTAACCTCGGAGCAGTTTCCCAGGCTGATCACCTTGCCTTTGTAGGCCAGGCCAGCTCTGCTAGCCCCGGAGCTGTGACACTGACCTTAGCCGGGCATTTGGGTCACTCGTGGCTGGCCTCGCTGATTCCGCACACGGGAGCCCCACAGCAGCTCCCTCACAGGAGCGGAGGAGCTGCAAAGCACCTGCGAAGAGCACTCAGCATTGAAGCTATAGAACAAAGTAGGCTGGCAACACAACAGGCCTTAGCAGGAAAATACATTGGATGGGTTGATGGGTTGAGATTTTTTTTCACAGAATGCATGACAAGTGGGGGGGTTGGTTGGTTTGTGTTGTTTTTTGTTTGTTTGTTTGTTTTGTTTTGTTTTGTTTTTGTTTTTTTCCTCTTTGCAAGTGTCGTGTGCTATTATAGAAACGTAAAGGCTTAAATCTGATTTTTTTCCTGACCTGCAAACACAGTATTTCCCCACCCTCTTTATTCAAACCACTCGAATCAAAACTGTAGCTCGCTGTGGTCAGACATTTTGGAAACACAGCAGTTCCCAAAAGTCTGTGGAAAAGTTTATTTTTTTCTTTGCCTACTAGGACTGTATTTCCTTTTAGCCCTGTCATACTGCTCTTACCACCAGATGGTTTGCTGGTTCCTATTCTAGCTAAGAGGGATTTAACCAGCTTGAATTAATCCTTACAGTTGTCATCGACTAAGTGTTAATGCTCTGACACTGTTTTAATCCTTAGGGATTTCTTTCTCCTGTGCCCCCACCCGGCCCTGTGGAGAAGGAGGGAGGAGGAGGAGGAGGGCACTCGGGGTGTTGAGCTGACAGAACAACACAACCCCTTGCTCCAGTTCAGCAACAAGGTTACAGGCACTCACCTGGATAATCCATCCTGGGACACTCGTATGGGAGATAAACAACTGCCTTCTAAACAAGGAGTTTCCACTACCGTAGGAAAAGTCAAAAATTTCGGTGATTATATGTGAGGCAGGAGCACATGTACACATGTAAGATATGGCTTGTCACTTCTTATCTTACTCGGGGTATTTTGTGTCTTCCACACTGCCCATTTTTTTTTTTTAATTTTCCGCTTTAATGTATTCCCTGTTTCCTGAAAAGTAGAATTTTATATAAAGTAGCTTTCACCCCGGGGGTTTTCCTTCTAGAGTCCATATTTCCTGTTGTACTGCTGAGCTCATGAACCCAGCGCACCTCCCTGCCCTCTGTGCGCATTAGGAACGCCTCCTGGAATTTGGGTCATTAGCATATCGCTAATCTCCACAAACTCATTATTAGGCGCACGCCCGATTCACACGGACCTTTGCACCACGCTTGGAGCCCAGCTGCACCACTGACAAGACTCCCACCTTCCCCTTCCCACTGTCCCTCAGGAAAGCGTGGGTTACTGGTGTTGCCAGAAGTACAGGGATCACCTGGCAGGCATTTACTATTCGGGAAGAGATGATAACGTTTGTCACTTGTTCAGCAACAGAAGCAAACATTCAGGGAAAAAACTGAATTCAATTAGAATTTAAGAAGCCTCTTCGCTACTGCTGGAGCTCTTCTATTGGCAAACCTTGCCTCCAGAAAACATCTGAACTCCTTCTGCAGGGCTACAGACAATACTCGGGGAAGCATCCACAGAAAGCAGGGCGGTTATTCAGGGGCACTGTTGCCACTGTCCTTGCAGTAAAGGTACACATAACAAAGAAATTATTCGGACTATTATATCAGAAACCATTTACTAGAGGAGTGATTTTAAACCACGCAGCACCAGGTCTCTTGAATTGTGACGAAACACACGGTCAGCTGCCACCCCTAGATTTGAAAGCAGCTGTATTTGAATTATTTTGAAAAATGGTTTGATTGAGAGATTTATAAATTGTCTCAGCAGCAACCAGACAGCCCTAGACATGCTACCTTCAGTAAACTAAACGTGAAGTAATTCAGCAGAACATAGACCATGATCTCACATCCACCGAGCTTAATAACCATTCACAAATATGAAATTAATATTTTAGATGTTTGCAGGAAGAAGATTTTAAATAAACATTTCCAGGTAGTGAATGAATAATTTCAAAAGAAAATATAAGCCTTCTCTGGTTATGGCCGGGATTCCAAAGGAGCCATTCATAGTTCAAATTTTATCTTTTCTGTCAGCTGGTTTTTTACTTTTTGCATTAGCATTTTAAGGAGCATAACCAAAATGTTTTTACAATAGAAGTGCATATTTATTCTGCTTTATTCTACTTTTCTGCAGTGCTTTCAAGAAGCAGCAAAGGAATTTTTGCTCAGGTTTTCTAAGATTATCTTCAAGCAGCAACAGGGCGTCCAGAAGTTCTACCCAAAAATGAAGCAGGTGGAAACATGTTGGTATAATGGAAACCTCAGCAAGGCTGCAGCTGGCATGACCAGCCTCCAGTGTTAGAGTTTGGGTTATATTTATATTTCTCTGTGTGTATAATTTCCAAAGTGCTCTGCTACTCCTCCACATGTTTATACACTTTGTGCATTCCCTTTTTTCCGCATGCCCGACTTTACCTGGACCACTTTTCTTCCCCACTGCACACCTGGGCCCTGGCCTCTCACTCCTTCCACAGAGAAGATGAACAAACACAACTTTTGAATCCACTTTTGTGAATCATGGCTCCAGAATTTATGCCTTACGTTAATTTTAAGCAAACTCTTGAACAGGGATACTGGAAGATAAAACGATACATAAAATGCAATTAAAAATGGGGAGAAGGTTTAGTGTGCTGGGACAGCTTTTATTATCCATTTTCACACTACACCAAAGCTTGTTGTGTACTTTTAATTCACACTGACCTTTTTTTCCCTCCTGTTTCTCCGTTCCACATAATTATAGAAACATGGAATTATAGAAAGGTTTGGGTTGGGAGGGACTTTAAAGCTCATCTCTTTCCATCCCCTGCCATGGCAGGGACACCTTCCATTATCCCAGGTTACTCCAAGCCCCGTCCAGCCTGGCCTTGGACACTTCCAGGGATCCAGGGGCAGCCACAGCTTCTCTGGGTAATCCGTGCCAGTGTCCCACCATAATATATAATTATGTATATTATTAAATATAGGTTATAATACATGTAAATATCTATAAAAGTGGAAGAGTCCCAGCACAGCAAAGCAGAGCTGATGACTGATGTTAGTGTCTCAGAAGGCCCAGTTCACGCTGATTCACAGCATTGTGGGATGTCTGCGGTGTCTGCATGAGGCAGAGAAATCATGAGTCACCACCACTGCCCTTCCTCTCATCTTACTGATCCCTGTGTCCTAAAATTGAAAGTATAAATTGAAACATTAAAGGGAAAATTGGGGTTTCAGTCTGCCCTCCAATTTACACACACATAGAGTCCTCACTGTCCTGGGGACAACAAGTGGCACTGCAGCACTGCCTGTCCTCACCCGCCTGCAGCAAGAAACCTGCTTTGACTCAAGCTACTGCAAACTGATCCCAAGAAGGGAATCGTGTCCCCGGCATCAGGGCAGCCAGGCAAAGGATTCCCACTTTTGATCAGTTTAAAAACACTGGCATTTTGCTCGGACAAAGACACAGGGCTATGTGGGAGTGTGAGTTTCACAGATATTCATGGTACCTCCTGCCACTGAATTCCCCGTGTCCATTAAATACTGTAAGACTCTAAGTAAAAACTGAACAGTAGCAAATAATCGCATTGTAAATAATGATGAGAACTGGTGCTCCAATAGTTATCATTTTTACATTAAACTCTTTTTAGATGTCCTCAGCCAGCCAAAAAGTCACAGGTAAATTAAAATGTGTGGTTATTCTACCCCACTGCAGAAAGCCAGCTCAAGTCTTGGTGGCAATAGTTGTGTCTGATGAAAGTGTTCACCTACTGATTGATTTATGGGGATCTAATATTTAGGATTTCTCCAAAGTTATGATGGGAAGACCACTCCCCTTTAGGAGGATAATCCTTTTTTAAAAATGCCCCATCTCCTCAGACTGAGTTCCTGACCCTTGTTCCTCTCTGCTGTCCTCCAGAAGTTGAGCAGATTTGCTTTGATTATATTACATACCTTTACTTGCTTTCAAAATTATGGCCATGATTCTTATCTCCTAAAGACAGTTAATTAAAAAAATCCATTCATGGCAGCATTATTTTGCATGATGTCAGTGATTACCTCTGCTCTTACTCAGGACAACATCTTGTGCAAACCTGTGCCCCACAATTAGTAAGATAATACCCCTGGTCAAAAAAAAGGGAGGCAGCAATTGTTTTACTCACACCCTTCAGTGAATTTAAGCCCTGACATGTACACCTGCTCATGCTAAATACCTCTGGTTATTGTCTCTTCTTCTATTTAAATATGAATGTCTATTACTCTAACCAAACACAAAGCTCTGAGCAGAACATGTTGCAACTAAGATTCTCGGTCTTGTTGTGACCTGTAATCATCACCATACTTTCCAGCAGTCTGGTTTAATGTTTGCTTTGATGAATATTTCCCCCTCTGCTCACCAGCTAAAGCAGCAGGAGAGTTCCCCTGGCCCAGCGGGTGCACGTGGTCTGCACACTGCCTGTCTTCCTCGGAGAGGCAGGGACAGGGACAAAGGAGCACGCAGCAGGGTTGTTCCACACAGAAAAGCTATTCCCCCGTGCTGCAGCCTCCCCATCAAGCAGCCTCTGACAGAAAGGAGGAGGAAAGGCTTCACAGAGCAGTTCCCTCCCCTGCAGAGACAACAGGGATAAAGAAAAAGCAGCAGCAGAGCTATTCCTGCACTGAGGGGGCTTAATGCCTGTTCCTCTCAGCTGGACCTCGTAAGTGGCAGTTCTGGAGAAGACAAGGGACAGCTGATGTCTTCTCCACTAAACCCACCAGCCTGACCTTCACATACTGATTTAATGGATGCTAGCAGAAAGGAAACAGGAATTCTGCACTTGATATCATAAGCCCGTATCTGGAAAATCCCTGTGCCTGGAGTAGCTGGCAGAGCTCCGGGGTAACCCAGCACACCGTCCCCTTCTGCTCAAAAAATTCCAGTGGACTCAGCCAATACTGCATTGATTCAAACTCTTCCCCAGACCTCGGTCCTCTCTCATCCCTTAAGGTTTCAGAGTGTCACAGCCCCAGGGTCTGTTTGGGCCGGCAAGTCCCACGTGGCTCTGGACTAACCAGCTACTCACAACTACCTAGAGCCCTTTTTAGAGGTCCCCAGCAAAAAAAATCCCTAGTAAATTAAAATGTATGGTTATTCTATATCCCACTGCAGGTACTACTGGAGAATTGCAAATTTAATCTGGTGAAATGTGCTATGCTTAAACCCTGCCAGATTCCTTGTTTTGTCAAGTTAACAACAGGCCTTTCCATCTGTGGCTTTATTGCAGGAATCCAGAGCTCTGCTTTCAAAGGAAATAGCTTTGGGCTGCATCACATGTTCTACCTCCATATGGGGAATAGATATAAAACCCTTTTCTTCAACATATCCAGGAAAACTGAGTTGCTGTCAAGGCTGACATAACAGTCTGCTTTATCTCCTCAGTGGGTGAGCAGACTAAAATAGCCTTTTCTTCACAGAATGCTAACATGGGTCTGTTTCTATATATAAGCCCATAGATTTATTGCAAATCTACTGATAAAACTAGCACTACAATAATTTATGCAGACGACTCGGGGATTTTTTCCTCTTTAGAAAATTTGAATATACTAGTACTTTTTCATTTTGAATCTTTTAAAAAGTTGTTTTAGGAAGACAACCTTTTTTCAGCGCATTTCCTAATTTGACAAGCACCTCAGAAAGCAGACATGAACCAAACAATGCTAACTCATGTCTTTGGGCTGCATCTGTCCGCTTGGAAGGGACCTTGAAGGTAATCTCATTCCACTCCCTTTGTCACACCTTCCACCAGGGCAGGTGAAATTAAATATATGCCTTAACTTATCAAATGTCCATCTAACAATATTGTGGCCAGGTGAATTCCAGCTTTGTTGGCAGTGGTAATGTTTGACCCTGCCTGCCCAGATCTGACCTGGTGGCCAGTTTTTGGGAGGCTGCATTCCACTGCCAGTCACATGCACCCTGCCGGCTCCCAAACACCTTCCTGTCCTTTATGGCTTTGCCTGAAGCATAAGGAATTCTTCCGTTTAGACACACGTTCTGCATACTGTTAGTAGCTGAAGGTATGTCAGCCCCCTTCTCCTCACCTATTTTCAGTTCTCCAAACAAACCTTTATGCAAATCTTTTTCAGTAGCCTGAAAATGACCTTAAGGGTGTTTTCCAGCCTAAATGAGTATCTGAAAAAAAAAAAAAAAGGGCAAAATGGATGTTTTAGGGTAAGCATTCAGCAGTTTTTCTTACACTTCTGAACTTCTTTCTCTCTGCTATAGTTACTGGCAGGTTCCAACTACTTGTGGATTCAAGTTCCAGACCTGATGTAATTCTGGCAACAATAGACCGCACCTTTCTAAGGTTTCTAAGAAAGGTGTGGTCTAGAAAGTTTCTAAGGTGTGGTAACTCTTAGTGTGTCTTGTGCTCGGAGGGATGGGTAAAGGGGTGAAAGGCAGCTCGACTGGGAAGTGCTATTATATAATGCACCCAGCTTGAGCTCCAATTATACAGTACTGCAGTTATTTTTTTGTTTTCTTAAAGTTCCTCTGAGTAAAATTTTTTTTTCTACTGTTAAATCAACATGGGCTTTAAACGTGAGAATTTTCCTTTAACACTGTTCAGCAACTGGTTTCCATTTCCTGGTAATTAGTAAGTGCTGGCCTAGATATGCCAGAGCTACAGCAGAACAAAGCAGAGAGAATCCTTGGATGAAGCCAGAGGGGAGGGGGGACTGGGTCTTGCGGTCTAACTCAACAGCTTGTTCGTGGTGCTCCCTTCTTTGCAGTTTCTAAGTGGGATTTAGGGCTCGGGGTTTTTTGGTTTTTTTTTTTTAATGACTCGATATTCCCTAAATGCAGACCATCACGCAATGATATCCCGTTCACAGGCAGCTGTGCTGGCCATCAGCTCTCCATGCACACAGCAGGTGTAAGCCTGCACAGAATGTCCGGGTGCCCCAGACATCTGAAGCAGATGGAAATCCAGGGAGAGGTGGGGTGGGCGGGGTCAGATCTGATACGCTGACATTTGCATCCTTTATTACTCTCTCACTGACTGCCTAGAAATCCTTTGTAACTGGGATAATTATACTGCTCTGCAGCTCTGGTGTTTTCATTTTAATGCTCCTATGTCTTGCTCACCTCCATTTACTGAGATGACACTGTTTTTTTAAGAAGGGAAGTTAAAAAGCTGTCACAGAAACTGAAGCTGAGGCACTCAGGAAAGTTCAAGATACTCCCTCCCCGAAAAACACGAAGCAGAATAAAAATGAAGAACAGATCTTGCAGCACAGTTTGTATTTGCCATTATTATTACTTGCACTCTCTGCATGTTGGGTATTGCAAGGGAAGATAAACAGCTCTGAACCTCTCTTCATTGCTCCTGAACAGTCTAGTTGGTCCATGTATCCATGTATCTCTCATTAGTCAGCCAGACACTCCTACTATTTTCACCTCCTTGCTTTGTTTACCCATGATAGGATGATTGAATATGTTTCTCCCTTACCATGCAAGTAGGTGTTATGATTTATGCTTTGTTTTCTTAAATAACCTCCTACAACAGAATCCTTCCTCTTCAAAACACCATCTCCCCTGCACTTTTATTTTTTCACAGGCACCAGCTGAGGTACCGCTCATGGTGTCATTGCTGTAACCCCTGAAGTCTAATCCCAACACAAGAAGGATGTGGAGCTGTTGGAATGAGTCCAGAGGAGGTCACAAAGTTGATCCCAGAGCTGGAGCCTCTCTGCTCTGGAGCCAGGCTGGGAGAGCTGGGGGTGTTCAACTGGACAAGAGGAGGCTCCGGGAAAAACTTAGAGCCCCTTCCAGAGCCTAAAGGGGCTCCAGGAGAGCTGGAGAGGGACTTGGGACAAGGAATGGAGGGGCAGGACAAGGGGAAGTGGCTTCCCATTGCCAGAGGGCAGGGATAGATGGGATACTGGGAAAGAATTCTTTCCTGTGAGGGTGAGGAGGCCCTGGCACAGGGTGCCCAGAGAAGCTGTGGCTGCCCCATCCCTGGAAGTGTCCAAGGCCAGGCTGGACGGGGCTTGGAGCAACCTGGGATAGTGGGAGCTGTCCCTGCCCATGGCAGGGATGGGGCTGGATGGGCTTTAAGGTCCCTTCCACCCAAACCACTTTGTGATTCTGTGATTCTACGAGTGAGGCAGCCTGGCTAGAACTGGGCAGGACCTTCTCAGGACTCACTGAGAGCTGCCTGTCAGCCACAATCTTGATGTAAGAAGCAGACTGAACAGCCATGGGGAGAGAGGAAGGGTTCAGTCTTCAAACCTCTTCAATCCTTGTCCTTTTCATTGAAACTTTTGGGAGAAGAAATCCTTTTCTGTCTGTAATAGAACAGAAATCACATTTCTATCTGCCAGCCCAAACTATATGATTTGTAGCCCATTCCAAACTTGAATGTGTACTGACAAGTTTAGAAATGAAAGTAATAAAATGTCATCCTTCAAACCAATGATTTTTTTACCACTGAATGTTACATAGAATTAAACTATTGTGTTCTGCACGTCTGCCCACAGCAACTTCAGGTTGTAGCACTAGTGCTGATCTGTGAGTCTATAGTTTTACAAGCCAAAATTACAAAAATCTTCATGATACAGTACAAGAATTTCCAAACCAGCTAAAAATTATGGACCTTTGTAGAAGAAAAAATGTTACTTCAGAAAAAATTGACAATTGACAATTGACAGTTACTGCTGAATAAAGCAGAGTAAATAGAGGAGGACTAGTACACTGTACTCACTATTGGATACACACTTCTCCATCTGATCTGCTTTTTCCCAAATACAGGGATAGGATTTACATTACAGATTAACTTTCCATGGAGTGAAAACATTACGAAACCTTGTCACTAGGTAAATATCTTTAAGCTGAATGTTCAAGTTGAATTTCAAACTCCTTTGTCCAGTTCATTACATCTTACTGGGAAATGTTTTTCTGTTAAATATCTTTCTGAATTAGTTTTGCTCTGGTTCATTACTCCTAAACAATCTCTTGAGGAAGTTCACAGGATAAGGACTTATCCTGTCTTTCCAAATACAAATGCCTCTCTTAAATTGTGCTGTCATAACAGTCACGAGGTCTCCCAGCCCTGTTAGTGTGCATGTGGTGAGAAACAAGAAAAATATTGTACTTACAAGTTTTGGAACTTAGAAATAGAAGCACAGCTAAACACAGCCTCTCTTAATTCATTACCCCACACAGCCTGCCTAGAAAAGACCCGCTCTGCTACAGGGACGTGCAGAGACCTATGTCAGAAGCAGACATAAAGTACCTTTAGTTCCCTTCATCTTCAGGTGGAGTCACTTGACCTCCTAAAGAAGCCACTTAATACTCCGTGTGTACAAAATATGCTCAGCTTTACCCAGAGTTTGTTGTCTTGTATTGTAATCTCCTCAAAGCATTCAAGGAATGAAAAGAAAATGTTGCAGTAATAAGGCAGAATCCTTTTTCTCTGATAGAAAGACCCAGCAAGTTTCTATTTCTTCATCAATATAAGATAGCTTGGGCTCAGCTAAAACTTTTGTAACCCAATCTACTCTTCATGGGGTTTGTTTGTCCTGGAATCTGACCCCTTCAGCCTGTCACAGATCCATTTTATCAACAGAAAATGCCATTAATAATTAGATACCTCGGTCCTCTGACCATGGGAACTAAATTATGTGTACCACATAACATCTTTCTTGCTTCAGAAATCTTTTCGTCACTGTGTTCGTTATCTTTTCATCACTGTCATTATAAAAATGGATATGGATTTGAAAATGGGTCATGCAAAAAGAAATATTCCAGTAATGGATGCCCCAAGACACAATCAGAACCCTTAAGTCTTTATATTTCACTGGGTTCAGTGGAGCTATAGTGATTTAAGTAATTCTTTTTATGGTAGTCAGTGATCAGAAAATACTTCTGCACATTCAGTAATGCTTCATCACTCGTTCTTTATACACTATGGTAGTTTATTTTTCAGTTTATACTTACGAGTTTGGTCTCAGGAGGTTAGCAGCATTTTCACATATTTATATAAGCTCTCAGTTTCATAAATGTAGTGTCATGAATTTTGACATTGCCCAAGAGGGATGTAAAACCTATCCAGTTTTTCTAAAAAAAAAATTGAATAACCCTTATCTCACACCAGGAATTTCTTGGTTTTAAGTGTCTCCAATTAATTACTGCTGCCTCGTAGATTCATAAACTATTCAATATTTCCTGGGGAGAGGTAGAGGCACATCCAGAAAATATGACTTACTCACGAAAGAGAATGCTCCCACTGACTGTGCTAACAGCTAAGGTTTCTTACATCTTCAACAGCTACAGTCTTGAAAATATTTACAACTTTTTAATCTTCCCTTTTTTCCTCCCTTTCCCATGGTGTCATATGAAATCTAACTGTGTATCATTAACTTTTTGAAATGTCCTGGATATCATTTGGAGCTGGGCTGTTCTCATGTGAAATCATTTTAATGGAATTTAAGTAAGAAGCCCTTACTCCATCTAGTAAATCTGGTTTGTTTTAGCTTCACCTTTCAAACTGTCCAAATGCATGACGTTTCCCGAAAATTTACAATGTATATACTATGAGGTGATACCCAACTTAGATTGTGCTATGAAACTCTGATCAGTTCCCATAGAAATAAATTTAAAACATTGTGTAGACTTAATGAAAACTGAATTTGACCCTAGAAGAGTGAGACTGTGCTTATATGAACAAAGAGAACATGGTATTTCTTTCACTGTTTAAAGAGAGAATGAAAGTTCAGGAATCTGTTATTAAAGAGAAGGAGAGAGATAAAGACATAATTCCAGTGAATTCAGCAGAGATAAACTGATAAAACTGCTTTCAGATGAATTCTGATGAATGATGCAAAGCCAGAGTAGCTGTTACAGCCTCTGGTTAAAACTAAGACACAAAATAGAGATGGTTCACAAGATAGAGACACTGCTGTGTTTATGAACATAAGGACATGTATTCAGCTCAGCATTTTCATCTTTTTCCTTTCATACTTGCATTTATGATCTCATCTGGGTTTTCTGCCCTTGATTTCTTAGCAGTCGTAACCTGCAGTACTCGGAGCTTAGGGACTCTGAGTTGCTCTGGATTCTGCTTGGAGAGAACACATTTCAGCACCTGTGGGGCACTGCAGCAGCACTGTCACCTGGACTTTTTAAACTCTTACCCTACAACTTTTGTATTTTGCAAACCGTACTTCATGTAGGGCTAAAGAGTTCTCTGAAAAACACCCAAGGTCTTCCTGTGCTCTGCATAGTCTTCCTGAAGTTTCTGGCATGCTTTGACTCCCTTGGATCTTCCAGAGGGAAGGACAGGAGCTGAAAAGGCTGAATTAGTCTGTGTGTGACTGGGCATTTTGGGATTCCTGCAATCAGCTCTGAAACTCCTTCTGGAGCCTTCCACACAGCCGGGACCAGGCTGAAGCTGTTACCCTGTTGGTTGTGAAGCAAAGGGGCACCCACTGGTTCTCTCCTTATCGAAAACTTGGCAACATTCATCTCTAGTAGGATAATTCCTGTGTATCTACACCAACCCTGGAACAGAGCCTGGCCTTCAGATGGGAACAATCATCACTGATGAAATGCGGAAGCAGCATCTCTAAAAGCTTTAAATTCTTTTATACTTAAAAAAGAGCTGTAAACTCACGAGAATCTGGATTTTTGGAAAATCGTAGTGTCATAGAATGGTTTGTGTTGAAAGGTCATGTCATTCCAACCCCTGCCACAGGCAGGGACACCTTCCAGTAGCCCAGGCTGCTCCAAGCCCCATCCAGCCTGGCCTTGGACACTTCCAGGGATCCAGGGGCAGCCACAGTTTCTCTGGGCAACCTGTAATTGGGCTTAAAGATGAATAACCTCCACTACAGAAAATAAAGTTGCTGGGCCTCAAGCCAGGTTAAATGCTTTGTCTGTTTAATTGATCTGGTTTTGCAAGTGAAAAGGTATATTGGATGTTAAAGCCCAGCTGCTTTTTGGTGGGACAGTTCCCATAACTGGGAACTACAAAGAGAGAAGAAAAATCCCACGTTCATTTCAACATTGAGGTTCTTCATTAAAACAAAAAAATACATTAAACATGGAATATAAATATGAATTTTAGAAGAAAGGGCAAATGAGGCACTGTTAGTAAAGGCAGTGAGTAAGGAGACATAACTGAGGTGGATTTGATTAATATATGAGGAATGACAAAATAACCCAAGCAATGTTCAGTTTCCCAGCATTTAAGTAACCTTAATTACATTCTACTTCTCTAATACATGTTTGCCACAGGGCACCTATCCACCATGTTGAACAGTAAATTTATGTATTTCTTTATGTAAGTCTCAGCATCAGCAGCCTCTTTTAAAAAGCAAAGTTAAGGTCATGCAATGTTCTATATTTACAGTCTATAGCCCACTGGAGCCAGATTCAGACTCCCACTGAATCCCCAGCACCAGCCTGAGCCTGGTTAATGTGAGATTTTTTACCCTGGGGAGTGTCATTGCTGTCTCGTCTGTCTGCCACCCACTGAAATAGTGCATTTACCACTTGCTCTAGGTGAGAAAGTGAGTACCAAGATTATGACTCAAGGTCTCTACCAGGTTTTACAGCTGTATGTATTTTTATAAATGAACTGTTATCTGCATTTTCCAGGGGCAGGTAGTGATAGAATAAGGGATAATGACTTTAAACTCAACGGGGTCGGTTTAGATTGGATATTAGGAAGGAATTCTTCCTTGTGAAGTTAGGGAGGCCCTGGCACAGGTTGCCCAGAGAAGCTGTGGCTGCCCCATCCCTGGAAATGTCCAAGGCCAGGTTGGACAGGGCTTGGAGCACCCTGAGATAGCAGAAGGTGTCCCTGCCCATGGCAGGGGTGGGACTGGAGGGGCTTTAAGGTCCCTTCCTGCCCAAACCACTCCAGGATTCTATGACATTGCTGGGAGGCTGTGGAGAGCAGCAGTGACGAGGGAAGATTTGCTGCTGCCCAACCCTCATCAGCCCAGTCTCAGCCAAACCTGAAGCAAGGGCAAAGTGCTCTGAATTCTCCCCCTTGCCTACAGCTGGCAATGATTTTTGTGCCCATGGATGTCACATGTGGAGGAGCCAAGGGCTGCATTGGTGCTCCCCGGCTGTGCCGTGTCTTCTCCCCCTTCCCAGGAGAAGGGGAGCCAGCCCAACACCGCTGTCAGAGCTTCTGCTGCGGCTCTTTAGACACAGCCTGCTGCCAGGTGACCAAAGACCCCAAATGAACTGTGAAAGGATAAAGAGGGACAAAGCAAGAGTTAACATGAAACATCTGAAACCACATTCCCCTATTTGCAAATTCTCCATATATTTTTCTCGGTGGAAATGATCTATGGAGGGAAAGAGATAATGGCTGTTTATAGAAGTGCCACTATTTGTTATCACTGTGAAATAAGAGCAAATTCTGAAAAAAGTAAAATTATCTAAATTATGAGAGAGGTAGTTAAACCTCACAGTGGTGACATTTCAAACTGTAAATATTAGAATCAAGCAAGAGAGTGAATAATCCCTCTCCATAAAGCATTGCTCGTAATAGCTGACATTTTCAGGCCCTATTTTAGCACCTTGCTGTATGTCAAATACTACTGCCACATTAAAATACAAATTTCAACTTTGAAATGTTACAGAAATAACTCCTCACTAACCTGAGGAAAGATGTCACTGTCAAATTAAACTAAACTAATTCACCAGCATAAACCAGCTTGTGTTCTGGTATGGATGGACTGCAACGAAATAAGATGACATTTGTACAGAGACAAACAGAATTTAAGTAGGGGGCCAGAGTACCTTTCTGGAGGAATCTGATGGATTATTATTCTACATTACATTTCGGCTGTGTTGTATTGAGCCCATCAACTGCTGTCCCTCCAGTTTTGGGCAGGGAACATCGAATTTTACTCATCAGAAGCACTTTTAATATTTAGTCTGCTACAACCAAAAGCAGTTTTGCATTTCAAAGGGATTTCTTGTATTTATTCCCTCATTAAACAACCTATTTTTCAGCTGGAGACAGGTTTCATATACTGAAGTGTTAATATTTAAAACTAGCATCTTCACATGTTGAGGATGTTACCTACTGATTCAACCAAGGATTCAGCTCAGCTGGGCAAATTACTTCACATCTCTCTGAGATGTCAGCAGTCATGGGGTCAGATTGATACCTGTCTCCTCCACGCAAAGATATGGTAAGGTTAATTAGCTCTTTATAATGTTTAAATGAAAGATATTGATCCTGAGATGTGAGGAAGATCTTGCTCTCCCTCCCAACCCAGCATAAAATTCAGGTTTCACAGTCTGAGCCTGGGGTGGCTGGGCTATGGCCTATTGACCCACTGATAAGCAGCGTGTAGGTGAGCATTTAAACATCAAAGCCCTGGCTGGGAAGGGTGAGCTGATCCAGATTAAGCAGCTTCCATGAAGTTTAGCTGTCAGGCTGCACAATGCCCCTCACACATGAGGCAGAGCAGCTCAGTTAGAGTTTGGCGGTCAAGGATGGCTCCCCTCGGTCTGTCACCATGCTAAAGGTCAAGGTCCTGCTACTCTGATGCTTTTAGGGCTTAGGAGAATATTTTATTTTTACATTTGTTCTCAGGAAGCATTTGCACAAGAGTTTATGAGCAGGGAAGTGTACAAGAAATGACTGAATGTGGCACTCAGTGCTCTGGGTGGGTGACATGGTGGGGATCAGTCACAGATTGTACTCAATGATTTTGAGGCCTTTTCCAACCTGAATGATTCTGGGATTCTGTGTTGTTTTCCACAGAGGAGGTGTGTGAGTTTATTCTCATATTGCTTTTGAACCTAGGAGACCTTTTCCTGCTCACCAGTTATACCTGAGTTACATTGCCGATCCCAAGCTCAAGCAGAACAAGCTAATTGCTAAGAGACTTGCTATACATAGAGCTACTAATTGCAATTAAGAGTATAACACACAAGAAGGCTGACATTAAATTTTGCTATCTGGCCTCCATCAGCTCACATGGACTGAGGTTGTACACTTCATTTCCCACCACATGGCTTCCCTGTATATTCCATGGTAGTCAGCCTTGAAAGACACCAGTTATAAACGACAAGCTCCCTTAAATTTTCATAAATATTCAGCTTTGGTGGTGATTTCCTGAACATCCTGTACTTGATGTTGTCTTCCACCAGGGAATAAGTTCCCATGATAAACAATGATGAAAATGCAGCCAAAGTTAATTGATGCAATTTCTATTTTTCACTCTGAGCAGAGTTACTCTCGGCTTTGCCCTGTTTGCACATGCCAAGGATCAGCTGTCTTAGAGAAGGACTGACTGTGTCTGAGTGACTACAGCATCTTCCCACAGGCATTTGTGTGACAGTCACCTCCAGTCAGCCAGAAGTCTTTTGCCAGCCGTTTTCAGACTCACGGATAGCATCAATCTCGTGGTGGGAAACCTTATGAAACTGAAAGCTGCTGTCAATGTCAGCAACCCAGACACCCTCTCTCCCTTCCACACAACAGTGTGATTTCTCCCTGAAGAGATGTTTCCCAGAAAACAGATGTTTCTGTTTGAACCAGAATTATTTTTAAAAGGTACTTTTTAGAAGTTTAGTTAATCTTTTAAGGGCAGTGGTATCAGGAGTATCACAGTGAAGTCTGGCAGTGTT
>VYZQ01006971.1:0-16598 GCA_013400655.1 Mystacornis crossleyi | reverse complement strand
TTTAAGTCATAAACTGTAATATTTCAGTCACTGAAAACTTGCTTAAAAATAACAGCACAAATTCGTCAAGGCTTTTACAACATTTGATATCGTGAGTTCAAAACAGGAAGATAAACAGCAAATATAGATGTGTTTTTGTATTGCTTAGTGCTTCTGATGGCATCATGCCCACACACTGCTTTCTGCAGACATGCCTCCAGCTTACAGATCATTTCCTTGCTCAAAGCCCTCCAAAGATTAGTGACTATGATTAGTGACTATGATTAGTGACTATGATTAATGACTATGGGTTTGTACAAGAGCAGCCCTCAGGGCCAGAGCACAACAGTTACAAGGTTGGAAATTCTACAGCAAAAATGCCTTAAACATATGACCGTGTCACTCTGTTCTTAAAGGAAGTTAAAAAGCGTCATAATTATATTAAGAATTCCAAATGTTTTCCGTTCCCTGCTATTTTACAGGAAAATTGTCACCCAGCTCCTAAAGATTCAGCAATTTCCAAAAGTTTCTCTGCAAAATTTCGCGTATTGTTCTTGTCCATTTGCCAGGGACCTTCGCTGCTTCCCTTTCCCTGTTCTTGCTCTAGCTGGAGGAGCCAACCTCCTGGTTGCACTTACTTTGCCTGAACAAGGCTGTGCAGAGGTAATCTGACATACGAACCTGCAGGGAATGGGCAGAGTCAGAGAGCATCAGGAAAATCTGAGGATTCTGTTATGTGATCTCATCTTCCAGCTCATGGGTCGCTGCAAGGCCAGCTCTGCTGAGCTCTTCCTACTTTGGGAATTAGGATGTCTGGGCACCTCTCATCACTGGGCTCATCGTGTGTAGGTTACCTGTGATCAAACCATACGGGAAATCATCCCTGAGGCACACTGAAGGGAAATAAAAAGACAATTTCTCTTTTCATTCCTGTCACTGAAATTGTACAGCAAACAAATCCATTCCCTGTTCTCTGCTGTGAGGGTGCTGAGGCCCTGACACAGAGTGCCCAGAGAAGCTGTGGCTGCTCCTGGATCCCAGGAAATGTCCCAGGCCAGGTTGGACGGGACTTGGAGCAAACTGAGATAGTGGAAGGAGTCCCTGCCCACGGCAGGGGAGTTGGGTGAGGTGATCTTTAAGATCCCTTCCAACCCAAACCATTCTGGGATTCTGTGATTCTATTGATGGGATTTTCAAAGCAAACCCACAATTTTAACATCCAAAGTTGATTTATTTACAATTAAATCCTGAATACCGGGTGTTTGGAAGTATTTAAGCTTTAAACAAAAGGAAAAGCTTCAGGTGCTTATAAAAAAAGCTCTATTTTTCACAAGTTATCCATCAGTCTTTTTTGTTGGAAAAGGCACAGAGTTCAGTCTCTTTGCCCTAAAATTTCCAGATACGGATATTCAAATAGTGGGGCTTGGCTGTCTTTTTCATCATTTGGGAAGAATTTATGCTACTTTACATGGATACTGGGCCATGATGATGTGTACTGCACTCAAAAAATACAGAAAGATGCATAGTGAGAGATCAGTTCCTAGGGATTTACCCTACAGACAGACTGGGATGTCAGTTAGATATCTAATGGGATTTTTTAAAGTACCTTCATAGATTAAGCACCCAGTTGCCTTGAGATTTAGACACCTCATTTCTTTTCATTAGATTTTCCTTTGAAAATGTGATGTCTGAGTGCCAACTGCATTTCTAGGGATACAAGGATCTCTGGAAATTGTGCTTTAAGCAGTTTGCCAGGCAGCACATGGTATGTCAGTGAGCAAGTGCAAGAGCTCTCCAGGCTGCTGCTGTTTGAAGCTCATCCTTGGGCATTAATGACATTTCAGTACATGAGAACATCTGACTGGACATGAACAAAAATACCTGTGAATAAAGACATTGAAATATACCTTTATGGAGATATATTATGAAATAAATGTGTAGAGAAATATATATATATATATAATATAGATATACTGAAAAAGATATCCTTGGCCTCTCCATTCCACATTAAGTTTTATGGAAGAAATAACCCATATTTGTAATTTCATCCATGGAGAAAAGAAAGGAAAATTTTAAATCAACTTCAATTGTGGCTCTAAAAGACTGAATTAAATTATTTTTATCTTCTCTGCAGGTCTTATTTATTTCTCATAGTGGCTGAACTCTTCCTGTGCATCAGATTATTTCCTTTTCATTTCTTTTAAAATCCCTCCTTTAGGGCTCTGCGTCCCACACTCCCTCTTATTTTTCATGGAAATTTTTACCATGAAAAAAGAAGAGCAGACAGAGTTAGGGTAAAGATACTTAACTTGGCCTCTGCCTGGACCTACGTATTCATGACTTGCAAGGTTCCTGCTTTCATCCAGGTAGAAAATAGTTGCTAAGCAGCACCACTGCTTTATAAAAGGCAGAGCCTGGGCTTGAACCTGCCCTGACTTGTGTTTGTGGCTACTCCAAGGGTTATCTGCACAGGAGGGAACTTGAATATACCTCCCACCTATGCACTAATCTATGTCTCTGTACAGCTCACAGTGTCCTTGGTTTGGGCTTGGATAGAATTTTGACACATGGGTATCTATGTGTAAATATATATATATATATATATACACACACACAGAGAGATAAAAAGAAATTATATTTGTGTTCTTGTATGTATTGTATTTCTGGGTGCACTGGTACAAATCAACTTAAAACTTAGTGTCTGCCTTCTTAAATGCATGAATTTACCTAAACTGTGATGGTGGTATGAAGCTGGTCCACTGATTTTTGCCTCAGAAAAATCCATCTTAACAACCTTGCATCAGATTTTTGAATTTCTTGCCAGATTTCAAACACAAAAGTGAAAATCTTTGAAACAAAGCAGAGAGGTTTGTAATATATACAAAAACTGTCAAGTCATGTCTCAGCCTTTCTTGCATTGTCATGCCTCTGCCATTACTTTTACTAAAACCAACTCTTTTGTTGAAATTTATGCAAGTGTGCATAAAACTCTAGAAATGTTTGGAGGTTTTGTTCATTAACCCTCACTGTATTTTTATATTTGATCTTGGACACAGCAGCCATCAGGATGCTTGTTGCTTCTCAGCTCATAAAACAGACCAAACGCCTTAGAGGAGATGACTGCAAATATACAGAGTTCATAAATTTATCATACAAATGTAATAGGATATGAAATGTGTATATCATCTAATCAGTGATGTGACTTCAAGAAATCCAGTCTAAACTGCTGTAAAGCCACCACCTCACATAGACCCAGAGCTTAGCCTTACAGAATCCTTCAGGCTGGAAAATCCCTCTAAGGTCACCAAGTCCAGCCATTCCCCCAGCACAAGGCCACCCCTAACCTGTGTCCCCAGGTGCCACATTCACACACGTTTTGAACTCTCCCAGGGACAGTGACTCTACCACTTCCCTGGGCAGCCTGTTCCAATGCTCCACCAGCCTTTCCATGAAGGAGTTTTTCCTAAACTGGGGCGCTCTTACTCTTCAGAGTGCTTTACACACATTACCTGACTCCCAGTATTGCTCCTGAGACAAGTCCAGTACCTGGGTGCTGGAACCACATGTGGGAAGCCACCAAAGCACTGCAGTGGCTTCTTTAAATCCATAAGAGCGAGTTGGATTGAGGAGAGGTGCCATAAATTCCTCACTTGATAAGCCTGATGATAAACAGGCCAGACTTCAACCACTAAAACTGACTCCTGAAATTCCCCAGGTGTGGTACTGGTACTGTACTGGTACCTGGATTGCCAGGTGACCTCGGGCAATTCGTGGGGGTTCTCCACACTCCGTGGGTAATGCAGAGGTCTGGCTTAGCTGGGAGATGCTGTGATCACAAATGGGACAACACACACGTGCCCAACCACTCCTTCTTCGGGTCATGACAGAGACCCAGGAGAGGAACAAGAGGATGTTACTCCAGGAGAGTACAGAGTTCCCTTTGGAGGCACAGCCAGCCCAGGATAGATCCCTGGCACAGAAGTCAGAGCAAAACAAAACAAGGTTCAAAAGCAAGTACACAGAGACCAGGTTGTTACAGTTCTGAAACACCACAGAGAGGCTGAGGAAAATCTGGGTTTAGTCATCAGTGGTTGTTTTGCTGATCCAGCTGGGGTTACACGAAGTAGTTCAATGAGAATTTTAGCTGCATCCAATGCTCCACCAGCTTTTGGTGGTGTTTTTTTGTTTGTTTGTTTGTTTGGTTTTTTTTGGCTTATCCACTTTCATAGGCCTCAATATTTAATTGACTATAAATGAACACAATTCCAAAAAAGTGAGAATGTAGCCTGCATTTCTCAATTTTGTCACTGCTGCTAACATTAATTTGTTTCACTACTGCTTAAATAAGACAATTCTAGTACCTTCAACATGAATTTTAGATGTATATAATCAGAGATACATCTCCCATATTCAATAACATCATGTCAATACCAGAGTTTAACACAGCTTCTCAGCACAACCTTCTTAGCATATGAAGACTTAATGTTTTGCCCAAATCTCCAGTTCTCAGAAAAACTTACTGCTATTTCTCTTTGGTGTTGAAAAGCAAAACTGATTGAAAGCGTATTTTTAAAAAGTCGGTGGGAAGTTAAAAAGAGAAGTCACACACATGACTCATGGTCCTGGAAACAGCTGTGCTGCTTTTGGTGACAAAAGGCTGGGCTTAGGCCTTATATAACTCCAGGAAAATCAATATGCAGCAAACGTACTGAGCCAGAAAGGAATCTGAGCCCAAATTTTAAAAATCATACAGGCTGTCTCCTCTCATATCTTTAAACGGGGGTTCTTTGTCCCCCAAATACTTTATTTGCTGTCATGAGTGATGTGTTTGCCATAGATTGGGTCACTTGTAGGTGACAGGTTCAACATTAATCACTGCTGTATCTTGAGTGCTTAACAAAATGAGGAGTATGTTGATCCATAAAAAATTGCCAAAATCCAAGCTGCACCCAGCCTAACTGCAAGCATCTTCAGAAGAGATAAAAAAGGGCTGCATGGTACAGATGTACCATTCCTCTGGAAAGTCAGTCTCCAGAGATCTCTGCAAGTCCTCACAAAACTGCTCCTTTCCACACCTCAGAAATACCCAGGAAACCAGAGCAGGAATGCTGAGTGTCTCTTTAAGGTACAAATTCTATTTGATACCAAAAATGCTGGACCTTGAAAGAATAAACTCCTCCTCAGTACATACTTGAAATGGATATTGTTGTTCCCGGCTGTTTGTTTCCTAATATTCCTGACAATATTTTATCTGGTATTTATGCTCACAGTAGTCTGTTCCCAGATTACGGGGTACTTACTACTCAAAGCTAAAGTAAATCCAAATATCTGGGACACATATTTAGCAACCCCAGGCCTATTTATATAGTGCCCTTAGGGCACTGGTCCATCTCACAGACAACTGAGAACAGAAAATGCTGTCTCAGGCAAGCCCATGAGACACTTCCTGTGGTCTCTCCTAATGCCTGGAGTGAGAGGATACATCTCTGACTTCCCTGTAGTAGTTCTTCATGTACCTGGAATCCATGAAACTGTGTAATCCCATTTCAAATCAGCCTACATCACCTCCTCTGGAAATAAATTCCAGAGGAATTACATTGGGATTACAGGTCATTTAAAGAAGTGCTTTCTTCAATTAAAAGTTTTAAATCTACCTCTTAATTGTTTCAACATCTGTGCTTTATTACTGGGGGATTTAGAGAGAAACAAGTTTGCCACGCACCCAGCCCCTTCATCCAAGGCCAGGTTGGATAGGGCTTGGAGCAGCCTTGTCTGGTGGAAGGTGTCCCTACCCATAGCAGGGGGTGGAATGAGAGGAGTTTAAGGTCCCTTCCAACCCAAACCATTCTGTGATTCTATGATTCATTGCCCATTGTACTTATTTTGCCCTACTGATAATGAAACAACTACAAGCCACTCTATGATGCTCTCCTGGTCTTAAACACCAAGCCAGCCCCATCCAGGGACACACTGCACATAGCACTGCAATCCCCACCCCATAGCCCATTGTCTGTTGGCTATAGTAGCAAAAGTAGGTGCAAGAATCACCAGCCCCTGCCCATTCCCATGCAAAATCAACCTGCTGAATGATTCAGGGTGAAAACAAGAAAAACTACTCAGAAAGTTGATTCTTAGGTGAGGTGATTTCATTGTACATGACAGCATGTCCCAGCAGTGGTGCAAGGGGTGATAAAAAGTATGGTGGGGCTGTAGAGGTTGCTCTTCCCAACACTTTGTTGCTTCAGCTGGATTTGTAGAACTACAGAAACATATTGTAGTAATGTCTGTCATATTTCTATTTTCATAGAAGCAGATCTAGATCCTCCTGAAAAAGCTCTCTCCTTTCTTTGTTATGAACAGAATTAGAGGTGACTGTAGAATACATCCACTTTGCTCCCTTTTAACCCTAATTTGCAGAACCCTATTAATCTGTGTCTAACTGAAGTGTGTGTTGAAGTGCTTGTCCCATCAACCTTCCAAAGTTAGTGCAGCTTTTGGATTTTTTTTCCTCTGGTTTGGCTTGGCTTTTTAATTCTGAAGTTCAAAATCCTGGAAAGCTCGAGAATGTTTTCTTCTTTCATTTGCTTCACCAAACTTTTCACTATGACCATGCCATTACCCATTCTTTCTCCAAATATACAGTTTCCCAGTTCCAGCATTTAATTTTTCAAAGAGGTAGCTAGGAAATACAGGAAGATACCTGCACAGCAATACCTGCAGCCAGCCAGTAATTCTGGCCATCAGCTTCTATTGAGGCTTTAAAAAAAGCTCAAGTTTTAATCTTATCTAAATAATAATAATCTTTTTGGGTATTTCCTCCCTAAGATCATATAGTAGATCATATGGTTATCCATATTCATAAGGTGGTCCTCTTCTAAATGGTCATATAGAAAAGACATGTTACATGCATGTGTCATATCGTTCTTTCCTTCACAAGAGAACAGATTTAGGGTGAAAGTGTTAATACAAGACTGGGATGATCCCACTTTAACTCACAGTTTTGCTCCATTCTTCCTTTGTAACTTGACCCAGTGATGTGGCCTTTTTGAGCCTCAGCTTCTTAAGCTGCAAAATGAGGCCTATAAATCTCTCCAAGTTGCTGCAAGACTACAATCATTCATCTTGGTGATGGAATCAGAGATTACAGTGGGGAAAACTTAAAGAAAAACAACTATAGTAGAGTTCCAAATAACAACAGGGCATAATCCTGATTCACTCATAAAAAGGAAGTTACCATGAAACCAAGAGGGATTCAGGTTTCACTTACAGATTTTAAAGTGGAGTTTATAAATGGTTCTGCCATTTCCCCTTTCCCATCAAACAGATTCAGATCCCCTTCATGTACATGCAAAAGGAAAGATAAGGCATCCCACAAAAGCACCACAAGGTAAAGACACTGGAGATTGTTCTCTCTACTGAAGAGTTGGTAATTTATCACCTTGGGGTTTGCCAAGTGGCATAAAAGCAGGCAATGGAAATTACTGAAGAAAGGACATTGAGAAGACAAGCCATAAGTGAACAAGAGGCAAAAATTCAAGAGATGAATTTTTCATCTCTTGAATTTTCACTCTTCATCTTCAAGATATGGAGATTATCAGTTTTGGGGGAAAGCAAGACAGCATTCTCAGTTTCTTCTCAGAACTTTGGGGCTCAGCAATACAAAATGGACTGATATAAAATGAACATCTGCTTTGTTTGCTCTAGTACCTATCAGAACTGACAAAAGCTGAATACATACTCTATTTTTTGGAGTGGCTGTGTGAATTTTTGGGTCTGTGTGTATTATCTGAACACAGCTGGTAGAAAACCACTAATGCTTTTTACTTTTTTCCCTAAATACTTATCATTCCTAATACTGGAGACCTGCACGATAATTAAGATTGTAAAACTGTAAGTAAAATGTGCTGCAATTACCTGAGTAATTTGATTCAAATCAACTCAGAGATGAGTGAAGTAAATGCTCCTACAGTCAGTTATTTCCCACAGCTCCACACAGGGCCAGTTCTTGTTCCAACCAGGCTCAAAGGCAAACATGCTTTGAACTCTGACAGGAGTAGGAACTTGCTATTGACTGGTAGGGACAGATGGCTGCAGAGTTTTGAAGCTGGAACAAAACACACATGGCTATCACACACCAGCAATTGTCTTGGCACCACAAACATTTACATATCAGCATGTTACACACTCTTCATTTTATGTGTGACAGGGAAATAACTGAGTCCTTCATGTGAGGGTCAACATAGAGCATGTCCTCTTAATAAAAACAGAGTTTATTGTTTAACTTCCTCTCCTGATTATCCTGGTATGTCCAACATGTAAGAACGGCACCATGAAATGTACAGATACAATATATATATTTAAAGAAATGAACTGGGCATTTCCCTGCAGTGTTTGGGCAGCTAACAGCACTATTAATACTCCATTGTAACACAAGGCAGCCTGCCATGCTTCTCCCTCTCTGTGCTAAAAGGATGGAGCCAGAAAGTGAAATGCATGACCTTACAGGGGAATTTGCAGGCCTCAGGAGAGCAGATGACACTGCATGTGTGTCAAATGTGTGTCTTGTTGCATCTAGTCCATCCCGATTGGCAGCCATCATGCTGGAATTTTAAATCTCTCCAGCCTTTTTGTCCCCTCTCAAGGCTGAGCACTAGTTCAGATTCTGGAAGGGACACTGTAGCTGCAGGAAGTATTTCCCACTCCAAATCTGTTCCTTTACACTTTCCCCCTGTGCTGCTCTACCTTCTATAACCCTTCCAGTGCTCATCCTGTTTGCACTCATGTGCATGTCTTCAAAGTGCACTGCATTTTCGTTATGTAGATGTTCTGTGACTCCATGACAAGGTGTTGCAAGTTGAGGTTGCTTCTGTGCAATTACTGATTGCTGATGATACAAAAATACACACTGACTAGCTGTAAAATAAGACCATTTTGTTCCTGTTTACTTGTATTTAAATTGAATATTCTTGTTAAGGAGAAACTTGCAGTTACTCGTGTCCTTTTATTTTAATTATGACGATTTCCTTAGTATAAACAGCTCATACTACAGATACTATACATGAACCTCTCCCACTTAAATTGTCAGAGATTTGCTCGAATTAGCATTGCGACCAGAAGATCCCAGCAGAATATGAAACAGGAGCTGGAAGCAGTGACGTGCTCTGGTTTCAAAGGCAGCATGCACACAGCGGCCTCAGCTGCCCCGGCTCTCCTTTTACCCAACCATTAAAGTGAATCCTAGTGCAATAGGGAGTAAAATAAAGTCCTTCTCGCATTCCTTACACAAACCCTGTCCCCCATATCCCTTCTGGTGAGCCCTAGCCTCTTCCAGGCTCCAAGGAGAGCAGGCACAGGCAGTTACCTCCCGGCACCACGGGAGAGAGGTAGGCGTTGAAGATCCAGCCCCCACGCAGATCTCGTGAGGGAGCACTTGGGTTGAAGCAGTTCAGCTAAAAATCACAGGTATTTCTCTAACCTACCTTTAAAGGGCATTCCCATTATCTGCTTTCTGCTGCAGCTCCCTCTCTTTACTCCCTCCCAGGTATTGTAGATCATCCCACACATCAGACACACATCATATGCTGCACTTGCAGAAGTCCCCCAAAAATTCTGATGAGTGCAGACTGCCCCGATCGTCCTTTCCCCATATTCTCTCCGGATTCAAGAGCTGGAAAACTTCATTTCTGTCAGCAATACCAGTCCTTGCACTTTGGTGATGTCGGTCAGGTCAGACAGCTCTCTCCATGCAGTCCACTCAGCCGTGGAAACAAACACCACTGAAAAGTGAAACATAAATATGAAATAGTTATCTTCTCCTAAGCATTTCTATGCTGTAGAATTAATTTACATATAGCTCTGAGGTCTTCAAACAGAAAGTGCTACAGAAATGCAATGTATTGTGAGTGATGTGAAAAATAATTTCAACACAAACTCTACCTTCAGTTCAAAGATCTCATTTCCATCGAAGCTTTCCTCAGCCCTCTCAAAACCTACAACCCACGACAGGCTGGGTGTGGCACTCACCAGTGCTTTTGGAAACAAATCACACCAGTAAAAGACACCTGTCCCAAATGTTAAACATAAACACCACCCCACCACCCCCCCAGTGCTGAATGTCCTCCTGGCACTGGTAAAATCAAAGAGGATCCATGTATCAAGTTATTTTCTTAGACACTGTCAAGCTGCAGCATAATACAGAGTGAGAACACAGAATAAATTTCTGTGTTCTTTGGAATAAATTATGAGGTTGAGGATTAATTCATTGCTCTTGATCAAGAAACAGTATAGTTTGTCTTTGGCTTGTTCCTGTGCTCTTCAGAAAACCAGCCCTCAAGGTGGGGTTCACATTAACGTTCTGCCTTCATGCTAGCAGGGATATACTGTGGGAACAACTTTCCTTTCATGGGACATAAAGGTTCTTCTACATTTTTCTTCTCTTTTTAAAGTTAAATTACTCATAGCATTACTATGGCTGGAACATATAAGCAGAGTTAAAGTTACATCAGAAATCTATTCTTCTGCTTGTGCAGACATTACAAATGCACAGTCCAACTCTTAAATAATTTTGTCCTCATAGCTTATGATGTTAGTATTAATTAAAAAAGCAAAATTGAAGGATACTGGGTTCTTCTGTAAAAGCTGAAATAAGAGTTTTTCTTGAAAAAAAAGTTCCGCCACAGGAGCTATGGACTTCTCAGTATAAATCTTCAGTCATTTTCTGCAACACATTTTGAGCTGATGATAGAACAGGATGCTTCATTCTCTTTTACTTTCCAGCAGAGCCGCTAAATCCCTACCTGGTCACCCAGCCCTTATGTTATTTTAAAAGCTCACCTGTCTGGCAGCAGGAAGGACAGGCAGTGTATCCCTCACAGCCATGGGATGTGTGGGAGCAGACCTGACCCCCCAGGCTGTTGGCGCCCTGGGCCTGCTGCCGACGCTGTGTTCTGGTGTTCCTAATTACAGCCATCCCTTAATAACCACAGCAGGGATGCAGGAGGCTGAAGAACACACCATTGGCAAGGAGCAGCCTCTTCCAGCTGTGGTGGCCTAACAGCAGTCCCCGATGCTTCATCATGAGAGGCTGGGATTTACACATCTCCCTTTCATTCTCTGGCATGACCTAACACAGCTCTTCTTTGGGATAGACGCAATCAGGTCTCTGTTCATTTGTTTTCCAGAGATTTCCCACTGTTACCATTCTTAATTAACATTCTGACTTTTCACTAGGACCATGAGCGAAAGTAATGATGCAGCTTCAGAGGGAGAAAACTAGAAAGAAGGAAAAGCAAACTGGGAGCTACCAGGCTCCAGTACAGCCAGCAAATACTTAGTGAATGCAGCCCTAAGGACAAATAGTACAAAGCTCTTACTTGCGTGCACAGTCAGAAGCTGGCAGAAAGCTGAGGGGTCAGGAAGGCAAAGAATTCAAGTGCAAAGTGTTTTATTGTAACCCTCTGAACAGGATGTTTCAGCCAAAGAAACTATTGTCCTTATGGAAGCAAGAAAGACGTACAGGTGTATGGAATGAGTCAGCGTTTTTATAATGTACGACCAGAATATATTTGCAAATATCACCACCCAGCAACCATAACTTAATATAGCTGAAAAGCTTTTAATTTTAATTAGGCTTCCAGTCCTAAGGAATCAATAACAAAATTTCAAGTTCTATAGGAAAACTACAAACTAGAGATTTTTCTAAAGGCTTATTCCTGATCAGAAGCTCTTGAGTGAGCATGCAAAGTCAAAAGGATCAGACTTTAGTCTGGTCTTCTTAAAATCATAGAATCCCAGAACGGTTTGGGTTGGAAGGGACCTTAAACCTCATCCTGTTCCACCCCCTGCCATGGGCAGGGACACCTTCCATGATCCCAGGCTGATCCAAGCCCTGTCCAACCTGACCTTGGACACTTCCAGGGATGAGGCATTCACAAATGTGCCACCACAAATGTCTGGAATCAGATCTGAATATCAACTCTGGATTTGTTTGCTCCAAGAATGATGACAGGACAGGTCCTGCTTTGTGAACACATCGATGCTTCTGAACTGATGTTACAGCTGGGTTAAATACTGTCCCAGGCCAAGGAAAAATAACCTGTAATATAAATAAAGGTAGTATCTCCATGCCCAGAGTGGATCTGCTGACAGTTGCCTGGGGAGAATTCTCTTGAAAGAGTTATAAAAGCTGTAATTTTTCTAAAATTGTAGCTGTTTTCTCTGTGCAAGATAGATCTGCAGCTGGGAGCTCACATGAGGCTTCATCTCAAAAGCTGTGTCTTTGAGATGGAAACATTGATCCTTCAAGGACAGGTAGTCAGAAGAAGGGGTTTTTTTAAGACATTAACTAGTGGCTCTATCAGAATCCTCTGAATGTTTCCTATCGACTTCATCCAATGGAATTAATTAAGGAGACTTCTGTTTGCTTCATGGAAATGAGACAAGACATAATTTATAGCCTTGGTATGGCAGACAGTCTCTGGCTTTCTGTCCAACACAAATCAAGGAAGGTGAACTGTGGTGGAAAAATGGTGTCTCCTCAAATGAAGGAGGGAAGCTGTTTATATTGTTCAAGAAAGATGAACAGAGATTTGATAGAGAACCTGCCATTAAAATGTAAGGCCATGGCTATTAAACCTGTGTCTTTTAATACTCCTTCATAGTGCTTATATATTTCCTACATTCTTTGCTCCTATGTAACGAATTTATCCAAGACTATCATTGCTTTGCCGTGAGGAAGGAAAGGAGATGAACTGCCCCGCTCAGAGTAGCTCTTATGAGCCAGCCAGATGGCAAATGACGTGCCAGAATTTACAGGGAAGAGTCCAATGACCATTAATCCCAACCCAGCCCAAACACCATTAAAATGTCACTGCTAAGGACTCTGAGAGCCAAGGCACTGACAAAACGTTCTACACAAGTACTTCTGCAACTGGAATGAATTACCGAAAACCCTTCCAAAGTGCAGCAAGGAAAAATTGTGGAACAAGTAGATTGGTGTGATAATTACATAGAACACAAGTAAACTTCAACAGCAATACATATCTCTCTCTATATTTTAAGTATATATATATGATAACAGATATTGAACTAAATTGTATTCAGTTCCACAAAACATTTTGCTCATTCATAAAAACAATTTTCTATTTAAAACAAGAGCAGGGACTGGATTCCCTGGCTGGTGGTGCTGCACTGCACTGAGCTGTGCTAGTCTGTGTCCACAGAGAAACACTATGTGACTCTGGATTTAAAGACATTTTGTAGAGCAGCTTATGAGGGCAGAAAAAGGCCTTATTCTCACTTCTAGGAGTAACATATTTTTTCTATATTTTCTCCATTTTTAGAGCAGCAATCCAAGCCACATATTTTGCTCTAACCAAATACAATATTTTCTCCTCTTAGGTGGTTTTCATGACAAAGCTCTATAGGAAGCTTTGATGTTATAGGAAGAGTTTAATGTTATAACATTAAGCCTTGCAATACCCAGAGACATCAGATTTTTGGATGAGACGTGGTGGAGACCAGACGAAGAACCACATCAGGGACACCTACAAACATCTGACTTAGGGGGAACACTCCATTTGGATAACACGCAAGAGGGCTTTCTATGCATTAGACTGTATTTTCCGTGGCAGGAGACAGCAAGTATGCAGAACATCCAGAGCCTCCATAAGCACAACAATTAGTTCCTCTGGTTCAGCTCCCAGTAACTCAATCACTTGGTATCAACTCAGTCCACTGGTCCCTTTCCATAATGTGTTCTTTTTTAGAAATCAAGATTTAGCACAAGTTCCATTGGGAAGGTTTGCAAAGTTTCTAGCCATTTGAAATGAAGGTATTTGCATGCCATAGAGGTACCTTCCATCATCATAGGATCTCATCCAGAGTAAGGGTGTTTTAACGATTTAAAATAATTTCATGTTGATTGCAAAGCAAGGAGCAGAGGAAAAAAACCCTTTTTTTCAGTGGGAGTGAGTTTGGGTGATCAGAACGCAACTGGCCCAAAGGAGAGCTGAGCTCCTGGCCCAGCCCTGCTCTGCAAAATCCCAAAAGTGTTCCCCTGTCACAGGGGTCTATATGAAAAGAACTGGGAACACTCATCTGCTAACTGTGCTGTGGGGAAGCTGCTGCTCCTGCTTTCTGATGTCACATGTGGTGGCTGACAATGAAAATTGATGGTGATTCATAAAGGCATCTCCATCCTTAACAAAACTGGAACAGCAGCTTGTGTAATCCTGAGATTTACTTAATTAAGGAACATACCAGCACCGCTCTATTTGATCATCATTCCTTTACCTACCTCTCCCTCCCAGCTTTGCCTTTGATTAGCACAGCCCTGATAAGAAGCTTCATTCAAAAAGAAAGCAGAGAGTGGGCAGGCAGCCCTGAGGTGTGGCTGGTGATTTAAAAACTGAAAAAAGGCAGTGAGAACATCTCAGAGAGGTAGGAAGTTGGGATTGACTTGTTTGCTGCAGGCAAGGTGAGAAGCTGGAGAGGGCTCCACTGCAGCTGAGAGATATATGCAAGTGAGGAATATACCTACAGCTTAATGCCTCTGCCTGCTTCTGATGAGACAAGATCATTATATTCAGTATTTTAAAGCACTTTCTGCATGAAACCTCAGAATGGCCCAACTTCAGTGTTTTGAAACATGCCTCTCCACTGAGATTCTTGAAGAGTGTTGGAGAAATGGGTAAATATAATATATGACGAAATATCACATACATTGCACAGCTGAGACACTGAAGCTGTATCTAATGTAATCTACAGGTTTCCTATTTCCTGACCAAGGCAGCCTCTAAATCCGGAGGAAGCACTCAGGGAAATTGCACAGGGAAATGTACACTGCCTTCCAGGTGACCCTGGCACTTTAAATCACGAAGCAAACATGGATCCTCAGACTTCACCCGGCCCATGGATTATTTATTATGATCTTGCAGCAGCTCTCAGGCCCAGCCATGAATTGGGAGCTTACATGCAAACATATAACAAACAGAGAGGGCTTCAAAAGCCCCTCGTTTATCAGCAGGGATGTTTAAAACTTAATTTCTCTGGAAAGACAGAATTTATCCTGAAGAGTGCGTGGGTGTATTTTTCATCCAGCTGGGAAAATGCCGTTCCCAGAGGGATTCCAGGGTGATCGAGTGAAGTGGGATGGAGCTGGCATGGCCTCACACAGAGGGCAAGCTGCCAGGAAGGGTTCCCAATATTAAACACGGTATTTTTTGGTCAAACAGATATGATGCCTTGAACTATAGCCCAGACTGATGAGGAGTCATGGCTAAGGGAGTGCTATGGCTGAACGGGTAACATGGCTGAGGGGGAATAATGGCTGGAGGTGAAACAGCTGAGGGAGAGTCGTGGCTGAGGGGGTGTGATGGCTGAGGAGGAGTAACGACCGAGGGAGAGCTGTAGCTGAGGTGCTGACATGGCTAAGGGAGAGTCACGGCTCAGGGAGAGTCACAGCAGCGCGGGTCTCATGGCTGACGGGGTGTCGTGGCTGACAACAGGGAGCACCAGGTTTGAAAAACAAAGGTTACTGAACCAGTTGTGCTCGTGGCAGAGCGCCCCGAGCAACCTTTTCGGCAGCAGCCAGTACCGGCACAAACGACCACGGCGCTTCCGCCCCGACCACCTCCTCCGGCTCAGCCCTGACGGGCACGGCGCCTCTTCCGGCCGGCCCTGAGGCGGGGGGGCCGCGGCTGCAGCGCCCTCGGGTGCGGGGGGCGGGGCGGCCGGACTCGTTTCGCGGCCGAGCGGAGCCGCCCCAGCGCCGCCTCCTCCCCTCCCCGCGGAGGCGGCGGGTCCAGAGTGCAGCGCCGTGCGTGTACCCGCAGCTCCCGTGGCCGCGCTTTGTCGCTCCACTCTCGCCGCGTTCCCTCGGCAGCGCCGCGCCCTCCGCTCCCTCCGCTCTCTCCGTTCCTCCGCTGCCCCTTCCCGGCCGGCCGGGGCTGCGCCCGCGAGTCTTCTTCCCCCGCAGTCTGGAGGCTCCCAATATGTTCAACGCCGTTCGCGCTCAGAGGCACCAGGTACGGCGGGCGGGGGCCGGCCAGGGGCTGTGCGGCCGCGCTTTGTTCGGCGCTGGGAAGCGGGTGGAGGCGGCGGCCCGGGCGGGCGCCCCGCGCTCGGGGAACCGGAGCCCCTGCGGCCCCGCCGCGCTTTGTTGCTTGTTCGGGGCCCGTTTTCTTGGGCCGCGGAGTTGCCCGCATGGCCTGAAGGGCGTGAGGCCGCTCCTCCGTGCGGGGCCATCGGGCGGGCCCTGGCGGCCGGGGCATGCGGTGTACCCCCCGGCCGGGAACTCCCGGGTTCCCCGCGCGTTCGGGTGCAGTGCCAAGGTCAGGCGCTGCCTCTCCAAGCGCCACGCTGCAGCCGCGTAGTGGCACCTTCCTAAACCCTTACCGGCGGGGGCGGGAAGAATCGCGGGAATCCTGGACTTTGAAAGAAGTAGCGCTCCGGGATGAGCAACGTGTGGTGACAGCTGGTTGCCAATGTCATGACCCTCCCTGTCATCTATACCAGTTCTAGGAAGTGGGAGATAATAAAGCAGAAACAGTAGCTGTCAGCCCACATTAGTGCTTCTGGGGAAAGCTGATGAGGGTGAATGACCAGAGCGGTTTGTTTTT
>VYZQ01006965.1:0-10027 GCA_013400655.1 Mystacornis crossleyi | reverse complement strand
TCAGAGGTTTTTCCCAACCTAAAAGCTGATCAGCAAGGTGCTTTTCCACAGCTTCCCAGACACAGGCCATGAGGGACTGTGATACTCCTTGTTGGGTATTCGTTCTCGTATTTGAGGGATGACGTTTCATCCCAATCCATATGGCAAACACTTCATGACCTTTGAGCACCTCTACTGCCTTCCCTCTGTAAATGTTATAGACATAGCTCATCTGGACAGTTTGTGCGCTTTAAACTTGCAGTCTAATGGCACAACATAAAAAATATTGCCTTCCTCTAGTACGCATTTAAACCAGAGCAACGTACATTGTTCCAGTATAACTCACACGTCATTTGTTTCAGCGGTGAGTAATTTTCAACAGCAAATGTATTCAATATCATTGCGACTTGGGGACAATTTAGAAAGAGGCAGAACTCTGCTACATTATTTTTACTGTGAATCATTTGTTCACCTTCTTGTCTTTGATGCATTGCTTTCATTAACTTGAAACAGTTGCAAATACCAAATTTTGTTGGAAAGCTTTCTTATTTTGGTTGTTCTTGGGATTTCCTTCCCCGCATGCCCAAACAGGAAAATAAATAAAGAAATAAGCTACAAATACGGGAGAGCGCTTGAGTGCAAACAAATTCAAAACAAACCACTATCACAGGGTTAGATCCTTCACACACAGATCTGAACAGCCCCCCTTGGTCTTGTGCTCACCTCACTCTACCCCTAGAATTGCAGCTACTTGTTACAGCACAGCTCTTGGCCTGAGGAGGCCAGGGGCTGCAGAAGCACATCCAAGGAATCCATGAGGCAGAGAAGACCTGGGGGAAAGTCTGAACATAGAAGCTGAAGCTGCTGCCTCTTCTCTAGCCTGTCTGGCAGAGATGACACCATAGGACTTGTCATTTATTTCCCATGGTCTCACAGGTTTTTCAAGAAGGAAGGTTCCTCTCACTCTGGCAAGAGAGATTCGCTTCCTCTCCTGTTATCCAGTGCCTGTTGTCTTTCACAAGAAGTCCTGGGACATTTCATACACATCCATTCCAAGCAGCTCTTTGTAAGGGCAGCTGTTGGACCTTTCAGTAAGGCCACATGCCAAATTAGGTGTTCAAAAGCACAGGGATTCCTATGAAGAACCTGATGTAGATGCAGAGCACATTTAGAGCCTCGGGTGACCTTGACCCTGCCTTAATCAACAGATACCTGTCCTATTAATGGACATGAGATTCTTTTCACACCAGTGGAGAACCACTGGGGCTTTCATCTTGAGTTCCTTGGATGAATATTAAGCCCACAAGTCTGCAGGCGAACACCAGGTTAACATTGGAAATGAGTCTCTTCTTCAGACAAAAAACATTAATATCTGAGTTTAAATTGATGGAGGAGCAGTTTTAAACCCAAAACTAATTTGGCATCTTCTATTAACAGTTCAGTAGGCTTTAATTCCTCATTTTCCCTAAGACTGGATATTCTCTAGGGCCTGGATTACTTCTATAGGGCCTTCTACTGTAATTTTCTCAGTAGAGCCATAGGCAATAATATAAGACACATTGTAAATAATAACAGGCAATTCTGGTAAACAAATTTTTATGTTTTTCATCTAGATCTGTCAATTAAATCTACTGCAAAGTCAAGAAAAGCAAAGAATCTAGCTATGAAATTTCCTTTTCTTAATGAGGCATTTAAATAGCATCTCACATTTGTTCTCCAATTGTTTACATAGAATGTCATTTGTGATGCATTGTTAGAGCCCTGTAAATCTCAGCTGGGAACAATATCCCAGAGAGCAGAGGGGGACAGTTCTGCTTCAAGCTACATCTCAATAGAATTGCTGCCTTTTCTTTTATTATGTTACTCATCTGAAATGATATCTGTAATCCTGCTAATGAAATGCAATAACATCAGATGCAGCAGCTGTCAAAAAAAAAAAGAGAAATAATGTGAATTTTCATTAAACTTTTTGAGTTAATCTTCACTTTTTCCGTTGCTGATTTAAATATTGATGGTTTTCTGAAGGTCATCCTATTTCTGTAAGGATTTAATGAATCCTGGCTTTTGTGTTTTAGACACCTTACTTCCTCTGGTTCAATAGGTCATTAAACATATATTTAAGTCATTCTTTGTCCCAAGCGTTTCTTACAGGATCACAGCCAAAACAGACAAAAGATCTTAAGGTGGATGAAAGGCAGGCTAATTATTCTTATTTTATAGATGAGAAAATGAAGCTCAAACGGGGGAAAGTGTCTAGCACACAACTCACCCCAGTCAATAGCATGACTCCTATTGGTCAAGTCTTAAAGACCTAAGTCTTAAACATCACATTCATTTCAGTGTTAATCAGGAGACTTCAAAAGTCCCAGGGGGCCTCCTGGCTTTTATTATTATCTTTTGAAGACCAAAATGGTTTAAAAATCTGTCTCTGAAAGTCTTGCTTAAGGTTCTCTGTGCCCTGCTTCTAAATCAGCATGGTGAACCAAACTTCCACCACAGTTTCCTAATTTAATACAAGAAATACTTTTGCAACTGTCTATTTCAGAAAACAAAACATCATGGATATCTGTTCAGATGCTTTCAGACTGCTTTAGTGTCTCTTTCTCTACAACTTATAATGAGATCCAAGAGCTCAGCAGAGAAATGAACAGCATGGCTGGTCTGGTGCTCCTTCTCACTGTTGTTTTCTCAGCACCCCAGCTAGAAATGCCCAAATGCAAAATCTGGCCCTTAGCAGTTTCAAGAGACACGTGGGTCGGGCTTGAATGGGAGGCTTAAGACCACAGCACAGGATGCACAATAGTGTCTGTGAAGTGCACAGAACCTTCTGGAGGTATGTGACAGGCTCCATGCATTGTCTTCTCCTTTTGGAAAATGACCAGAATCGTTTTTCTGTAATTCCAACACAGAATGGGGATGGGGTGTGCGGTGCCTGAGTATAAGGTAAATCTTCATTCACTTTGAAGATGAAAATCATGAGGTTAACTCAGTTTGGCTTCTCCTTTCTTTTAACAGTGTTAGGTCAATGATGCCATTCTCATTTCCTGACTGGCTGTTGCAAAGGAGTGAAAAAAATTCCCAGCTTTCACAGGAGGGCTTCAATTATTTTGACAGCCAAGCCATAAATTCAGATCACATGAATCTGTGCCAGCAGACAGACTCCTGTATTTTGGATAGAGAGATTTGCACAGATATGTCACAAATAAGCTGAGGGGAGGTCACCCTCCTGATGCTTCTCCCTGCACAGGATAGAAATGAAGCTACTGGATGGGCTGGTCTTGTGACTAAAGCCCCATCCTGAGGCAAGAATTTGGGTGCCTGTTCTGACAGGCACATGCTGCACAGGCAGGAAGCAATTTCCCATGGATGAGATCTCTGATTGCAAGCTGGGAAGGAAGAGGGTAGTAACCGGTTTGAGTTTTGTGGCAGGAGCTGTTGCTTACTCTGTGCTTAGAGTTGGGAAGCAAAACATAAAGAATTTCAGAATATGCAGCCTCACTGTGGCAATAACAAGAAATTCAAGGAGTTTCTAATAAACTGGGTTGTATTGACAGGCATAGAGAAGTAAAATGATCTTAGAATTGTGTCATTTGAGGGATACTGAAATTCATCAGAAACTAGTGTCCTATTGATCTCTGCTGTGTGACTAAGACAAAAGAAAAGTAAATTATAAATATAGGATGGAATAAATACCATGTTTCCTCCTAATTAGTAATTTCCATCCACAGAGTCAACACAGATGAATGAACAATTTACACTGATGAAATCACCGTACTTCTTAGTGCCCATTTGTAATAACTGCCCATCCCCAGTGATTCGCCTTCATTGTGTAATTTCCAGTTGAGTTGTTATGAATGCAGAGAGGGGAGAATTTATTGAAAACAATAGCTGGATGTGACTGCCAACCCAATATGCTCTGAGAATCCATACTGGGGATGTAATGCTGGGCTCTGCAATCAGACGCCTGCACAGCAGGATATTGTCTGTCCTTTCAAAGACTCCTTCATATATGGATTCTGGGCTAGTGTGAACTACTTAGGACACAATCAGGGAGGAAGGAGTTTGAGATTTGATAAAAGCTATAGACTTTGTAGCTGCCTTTCTGTCCAGGGAGTGCATCCAGCTCAAGGCGACTCATGGTGGGATCAGATCGCTGCCCTCTTTCAAAAATTTTGGCTTTCTCAAAGCCTCATCTCCTAATATAGGACAGAAAAAAGGTCCCTCTGGAAGGCTCTGTGCCCTAGATATAACTTATTTGGGTCTCTTTGGTTTGTGAGACACATGGCTGATTGACAGGCCAAGACTGTGAAGTCAACTTTGCTGAGCCATAAATAGCATAATTCAGCTTCTCTGAGTCCCCAGCAGATGTATTCATCAGGCACATGAGCCTCTCCAGGCATCAAAATTGACAGATTTCATTAACTTTCTGCAACCTGAGAATCCAGCTGTAATAGACAGTGTGGAGAAATCAGAGGAACTGCAGGTTCTCAGCAAGACTGTGTTATCAGAGAGTCCTGATTATACAGAGCCGGTAGGGAAGGACTGGCTTAGCAGCCACCATTCTCCCTCATACTGCTCTTAATGACTAATACCCACAGCATCCTTCCTCACCTCTCTGAGCCTTGCAGTTTAACATCACAGCCAGCTTCCAGAAGGGAATTACGTGATGCAGTACAGTCATCCTTTCCAGCAGCAGCTCTGCATCCTGCTCTTGTGTGTCAGCACAGGGCCTGGCAAAAAACAGTTATTCCTGATGCCCTCGCTATTGGAATCATGCTGTTAGATCTCAGATGCCATGAAAATCAGAATAGTTGCACATTCAGGGCATGAAAACCCTTAGTAGCCTTTTGAGAAAGGAGGAAAGAAAGAGGACTTCCTCCACTAAAGAATTAATTTTAATATTTCTTGTGCCTTGAGCTGTGCTCACAAAGCTTGCCTTGTGATTTATGAGGAATGAGAGATTCTCCTCCTTGCTCTTCACCCTGTCAGCTTGACTTTGGCTGTTCCATGTTTCGAAGATCTGCTTCAGGGTTCTGGGTGAGCAAGGACCTGTTGGTTTTAAAACACTGCTCTCCCTGCAGCTGCTGAGCACTGTCTGAGCAGAGCACTACTGACAGGCAACTGGGGGTAGAAGAGAGCTGAAGGCACTAACAGGTCATTTTGAAAAGGGACGGAGGGAGAATATCCACATGGAAAAGAATTGTGTGGTTTCTGCTTATGTTTGCCTTCTGAGACTGCATCTCCTTGTATTAGGCAATAAACATCTTATTCAAGCACCTGGAAGTCAGTGGGAGTGTTTGACAGGCGTGGTGAAATGCTGTGGTGGAAGGGCCTGCACGGGAGCCTCTGATCTCAGACGGAGGGAGCTCTGACCAGGTGGTTTGCAGGGTGATGGAATCTTCAGGGCTGCCGGTTCTCCTGGGGCCTCTGGGGAACACTCAGGATGAGAGCAGTAGGTAAAAGCCGGCAGATGATTCCTAACACACTGCCCTACCGTAAGGAGGAGGCTGAAAGAGAGATTGATCCCATCATGAAGAAGGAATTGCATTGTCTTTTTCCTTGTCCTCTCTCTAGAGAAAAGCAACAGAAAATATTTCAGCAGCATCCCAGGGAACGTAGCTCCCAGGATCACTATAGAAATACGTGTAAGGAGCAGTTATAAGATGGTATGGCAGGATTCTAAAGTTTTGTATTGTTTAGGAATTATGCTGTTTATTCTTGAGTGCCATCTACTGACAGTTCCTGTTTTAATTATTTGCTGTCTTTGATAGCACTTGTTTTAAACATCCTATATAACTTCTGTTAGCTTAGATGTTCCTTATTCCTTGAGCTTCTTATTCCCCTTTGCTGACCACAATACCCTTGACATGATGCTTTCAATTGTCTCTTGGACTTTCCTTTTTCCTTCCACCCATCACCAGGCTTCCTCCCTTCCCTGCCTGTTCCTTCTGCCTAGAGGGCAATTTCTGGCCTCCCTACGCTCACTCTTCTGGCTTCAAAATGTAGCTGCAGTTGTGCTGTCCCCCTTGCGCAGGAGGGTGCTTCCCTCTGTTTGTTACAGCACTGCTGAGATCTTATTTCCCCCTTTCCCGTCTGTTCTTCCTCTTCTTTCAAGAGATTTTTCAGCAACTTTCATGCAGTAACCTTGAAAATATTTAATGATCACTGACTCCACTATATTATCTGTTCTAGAGGTATTTTATTTTAGTTATGTGATACTTGAATTAGCATTATTATTACAGTTTTTCATTTTCTATCTGTAAGATTTCCTCCCCCAGCAGTCCAATACATTTTGCAAGGATAAAAATAAATTAAAGGTGAAAAGTTATTGCCAAGGACAAGAGCTCATGAAGTTTAGCCCGCAAGTTATTTCTTTCTCCATTGAAAACATAATCTGTGTAGATAAAGAAAATGCCAGGTACCTAACTCATTATAAGCAACTGAGAAAATGGGTCAAGAAACTTTTTTCTTATACACTTAGTTTTTGGCTTGGTTCCATCTCTGCCAACTAGCCAAAGGAATGAGGAAAATTCTAGTAAAGTCTCCTAGTGCACAGCACCAATTTGATTGAGGCTTCTTTGCCCCTGCCTCAGACAACTCAGGGTGATGGCCAGTGGTACCCTGACACTCAGCTGCCACTCAGTTTCAGGCAGAAAACACCAAGCTGTAGAAGTGTAGGCATTTGTCCACAACAGGCTTATACTGTGGAACACCTTTCCAGAGAATTTTGCTGAGGTCAAAACTGTAAGTAGGTTTAAAAAGGATTAGACAGATCCGTGGTGGGCAGGTGTGATGTTTGCTATTAAGCATGACAGCCTGGCTCTAACTTCTGTTACAGAGCTGATGGCTGGAGGGGGCTGCAGCAGGGAATCTGCTGTTCTGGGCTGACCCCAGCTGGTGCTGCCCATCCCTCCCATGGGCAGTGGCTACAGCAGCCAGGGGATGATTCAAAACAGCTTCAGTCTGGACAAACCCTTTGAATTCCCCTGAAAATAGCACCTTTTATTAAATGCTTATTCTCCCCTAAGATCCCTGATTCACCAGTGATAAAACTGGGATTGCCCCCCTGAACTCAATGCCACAAAAAGCACAGGGTTAGGCCTTGCTGGGGTTGTTTCAGTAGAGACAGTTTTGCTGAAGTGAGGGCTGAGGAGTATTTCAGTGTTTGTTCCTGGACTTCTAAATCCATATTCTGCCTTTTGTATAAACACAGATCCAAACTAATATTTTACTAACTTAGAAATTACTTATCAGTCAGACAGCACGTGTCACTTGCATCTCATTTCTTTTATTTTAATGACTAACAGCCTGTGCTGAAATTCATAATTCAGTCTCTTTCCTCCTTTCTTGAATCAGGCAGCAAAACCTGATCAGTGGCAGAGATGATGCTTGTGAAATTGCTGCACAGGGGTTCCTCTCACTGAAGGGCTGACAGGATACCAGCTGAGGAGAAAGCTTAATTGCATGGGTGATCAAAGGAGAGTGTATGAAGACAGGGCGACTGTAAGGGGGTGTGCGTAGGAGTGTGTTTTAATGAGAGATTATAGGGGAACATGTGAGTCTGGCACACACAGAATGACAGAAATGAATGCATGAGCTAGTACAAAATAGCATGCTAACCAAAGACATCCACATATCAGCTTCAGCCCCTTCTCAGCCTTTGCCTAAGAGAATGATATTCTATTAGCTGTCATCCCACTAACTATACAAAGAGAAAAAAGTGAAGGTTTGAACTTTGCAACTGGGAAAGGAGGAGCAGGGGGGAACCTCATGAGACAACAACATCCAGACTGAACTGCAAAAGAGAGATCAAAGCAATGAGCTGAAATGAGAAGAAAGGACACAGGACACTGATATGGTGTACTGCTGGGAATGGGAGGAATTGACGTAAAAAACTGGGAGCTTAAAAAGCATTGAAGGCAGTTGCCAGCCCTTCCATGTGCTGTAAAACACTGCACTGACAGAGGTTTGGTTCAGGATGTGCATTGTGCTTTGTTGTATTATTACTGTCTTCCTTTACACTCAGCTCTGTTTACATCACTGGGGGTACTTGAGGAGTAAGATGCCTCTTAATATCAAAACAGGTGCCATTGAAATGGCTGATACCTAATCTCACATCATTTTAGCCCAAATCCATTAAAAACATCATTACAGTTACTTTGGCATAAACCTCTGTGCCAGTGTTCTCCAACTGATTTAAACTGCATCGATATAAATCCAGTTTCAATTGATTTAAGAGATTCTAGGCAGAAGTGCACTCCATTTGACAAACTGATAGGAGGACATACCCTTACTGAAATATTAAAACTTATGCACTCGATCTTTTCATATTCAGCAGCGTGGCTTTTGAACTTTTGCCATTTTGTATTTTACAAGCCCTTACAGGGAGGGAAAATAAGTAACTTTAGAGCAGTCAGGTTAACAGCCTTTCGCTTCATCAACTGAACCCGTGTGCAACCACAGATGCCTTATGCTTTAGTGTTTTATAAAATTCTAAGGACAGAGGAGAAGCATAATGCTTTTTCTATTTACCCTGCTCTGAACTCAAGCATATTAGTGGCTGACAGCATTTCTTTTTTTTTTTTCTTTTGGCAAAAGGCATCTAGCCTTTAGTTGAACACACCCTTTTTTTGTAAAAAATAATGGAAGCTCAGAATTTAAGATGCCACCCACTAGACCAGGGTGCTCAGGGCCGCATCCAGCCTGGCCTTGAATCCTTCCAGGGACAGGACATCCACAGCTTCTCTGGGCAGCCTGTGCCAGTGCTTTGCCACCCTCACGATAAAGAATTTCCTCTGGTTAGAATATATCTAACATAAATCCAGATGTCATTTAATCCCTCTGAGATCAAGTTCCCCAGCACAGCAGCTTTTTGGTCCACGTGGTCAGTTTAGGGCCAGCTTGAAGCAGTCTATATTTATTGAGGTTTATCCAGTATAACACTGGGAGAACAAATGCAGTACTGTCTTGAATTGACACTGTGTAATGTTAAAAACCAGATAAAACTACTACCTCTCATGTACTGGCAGTGCTAAATTATGCAGGTTTCTCCTTCTAGTCTCTCCCATCTGCAATAGCTACAACAGAACCTTAGTTCAAACACTGTTTTTACTGAGCACTGGAGCTGTCAAGCCAGTCTCAGCTTTTGTGTGAGATTCATGAAAAATACATTTGACAATTTCTCTAAGTGAAAGGCCTCCAACCATGCCTCCAGCCTGGTAGCCACAGTACTTACATGCTTTGTGAAATTTGTGTTTCACATCAAGAAGGGTAGATGCTGGAGGTACCTGGAAAAGAAAGCAAAATACATGCAGATAAATTTTTCTTTCTTCTTCACTTTGGGATCCTTTCTCCATTCCTCTAATGCAGATATGCTTAAGTTTGTCTGCAAGTTCTTCAGGCTAAAATGAGACAAATCAGCAAATTTGCTTTCACAGGTCGGTATGTTAATAAGGATTGTCCACGTTTGATTTACACATTACCTGGACCACATCTGCTTGGTCGATGGAAGGGTAAAATCACAAGGGTCAAGAGAGCAAGCTGCTGGCCCTGATTGATGCAGTGATTGCCCCCTAGATCCAACCAGTGGGAAAACTTGAAGGGCTTAGCTTTAAAGTTGGGTTCAAGTATGCTTGAGGTCCATCTCCAAGAGACATGAAAGGGTTCTCTTGGAGAGGTGTGTAGCAAAAGTGGCAGGTTCTGTCCTTTCTGCCTGAAATGAGTTTGCTTCTGCGTGCTTTTGTTCATGTCCACTGAAGAAATTCAGGTGTCACAGTGTTAGAGGGCAGTCTGGAGGTTTTTTAGGTTCTATTTTAGTATGTATATTGATTTATTAATATTCTTTGTACTAATTGTCTGAGAAACACAGAATTTACTAGAGTGAAAGACCTGGATTTATTTTGTGTTTACAAGGAAAGGCAATAGGACTCTTGAGTGTTGCGGTGGGGTCTCCGCAACCTTCCCTGGCAGACAGCTTTGCCCGTAGAAAAAATCAGGAACAATATTTTGGTAGATGTTCATAGCTGTTCTTCATTCTCCCAGCCACCTC
>VYZQ01006961.1:9831-35831 GCA_013400655.1 Mystacornis crossleyi | reverse complement strand
GTTGGGTATCAGGAAAAGATTCTTCACCCCCAGGGTGGCTAGACACTGGAACAGGCTCCCCAGGGAAGCGGTCACAGCCTGAAAGAGTCCAAGAATTTTTTGGACAACATTCTCAGGCACATGGTGAGATTCTGTGGGGTCCCTTCCAGCTCAGCATATTCTACGAAATTCTATGAGAGTCTTAGAAAGGATATAGGCATCAATTACAACAGGTACTTTAAAGGACTCTTCTGGGCAACAATGACACCAAAGTCAGAGCCAAAGTTGCACAATTACCTCGCAACTTTCTTATAAGGAAAGAATGGCTTGCATGGCTCTTCTGACCCAAACTGTGCCACCAAGGCAAAGAAAGTTGGCCAGTGTTTCAAAAAACAATTAAAAAAATGTTTCTCAGGCTGTCAGCACAGAACAAACAGTGAGAAAAATAGAAAATACTGCAGTGTATCCAACCTCTGGAATGTTGAATCTCTCCAAAGATTTAGAGGTGCTCTCCTAAAACAACTGCCTATTAGCAGGGTCTCAGGTTTGTTTAAAATAGTCCTGCATCGAAGACTTGCACAGTAGACCCTTTGGCCATGATAATGGTTCAGGGATAAATCTGACTGTAACAGCTTGTGTTACCTATTTGTTTTTTTATAAATCGAGGTGTAATAGAGTACTTTATAGGTAATTTCTTCTATCAAACACCCAGGAAGTCAAAGTCCCTCAGCAGGACGAAACCTGTCATTTATTATAAGGATATACAACTTCTGGCATAATGTAATGTGTTGTACAATCTTCTAGCACGAAAGAGATTCTTCCCCTCTACTGAAGTGCTTGGTAGTTGATCTGTCATCAACTACCCACAAGAGAGTAGGAGGGTAAAAATAGACATTCTTCACAACAAATTCCTTTCCAAATCTTTCAGATTGCCTGTCAATGCCTTTTCTGTGACTGCTGTTCTTGCAGCTACAGGGGACTTTGGCCAACTGGATGGCAGGCAAGCCATACACTGGAAACTCTCTGAAATCTTGAGACTGGCATAGAAAGATGTCAAAACTCATCATCAGTCAGTTAACTGCAACAAATTACAGGCTGGGATACCACAATCTGGTGACTACTCTTCCTAAGACTTGTACAGAACCTCAAGTTAACACACAGCCTGATTCAGAAAACATAGATAAGAACGGAGACATTTTTCCAGCTGATGTAACAGGCTGTAGCTTCGGGAGTTGTAAACAGCCTTTTGTCTGAGTACCATTTCTTTCAGTGTGTGAACTTATATCAAGAAATTTATGACAGCAGCACTTTCCTGGGACAGGTTGGTATATGGCATGCAAAAGCATTAGGAAGGAAATTTTTTTTTTTCTTGAGATATTTGGTTTATTTCTAATGTTTGCTGACATTTAAACTTACAACAAGAAACTTTAAATTAAGACAAACTGCTGTTTGGTCTTGTCTTCACTATATAGAAACTTCCTCCCTAGAGTTTTCATAGGAAGAAAATAAAACCCAATCTAACATCTCAAGCTTCCAGAACAACCAATAAGCCTGTAAATGTCTATTTCCTTTATTTTTTTTTTCATTTTCCCACAAAATTTGAGGTTTTTCCAAAAAAAAAGGCATATAAAAAATATTAGCATGGTAAGATCTGATCCAGTGCAACATTTTGACAAACACAAAGACCAGTGATGTGGAGATGCGAGGCCTCACTTTATCTGACATTAATATTTTCCACAGGTTTGATACTTTAAGACAAAATTTACAATAGAATCAGTTCTGTTATCTTTAGCTTCACTGAAGAAAATCTAAAGCATTCTGTAGGATTAAAACTAATCTTTCTTTCATCAGAGTTAAGAACTAATTTTCCAGGACACAAAGAGCAAAGAAAGATAAAATCTGCTTCTGAACGCATCTGTTGGTTATGAACACAAGTTCAGCTAAGTTTTTGTTCTTTTTAACTGATAGAGAAGATTAAATCGTAAAAAATACAGCAAGAGCAGAAAATAAAATATAGAAGTTTCTACATTTCATCCAAAAATAAATTTTCTGAACTTAGATACCAATTTTACTTTTAAGTAAAAAGTTTACTTACCAATTTTACTTTTAAGTAATTACCAATTTTCAATTTAAGTAACTGGAACGTAATTTCCTTGTGTAAATATTCATTTTTGAGGGTAAGGCTACTGTACAGATTCATAAATTTCTAGTCCAGAACACAGTGAATGTGATACTCAATGCATGTTCTTTCTTATAATGTTGAATTGACTCCACTTTTGGAGGCTTTTGCAAAGTTCCCTTTAACCAGAAGTTTTTAGATGCAGGAATTATTTGGAAGACAGATACAGGAAAAAGGAACTTTCTGCAGCATATGTTAAAACACAAGATTGATCTGATAGCCATGATAGTTACTCCTGGCTCTAGTATTTATGAAAAATTGGAAGCTTTATCAATAACAGGTGTAAATTTGTTACCGTATTTTAAAGAAAGCCTACCACATACAAAGCTACAGAACTACAAGGTTGGTAGCAATTTAAAAAGAAATATGTAGTTGAGCAATAGAGAAGCAAATTCAGTGGTTTATTTCTTAACATTTTAAACTACATCAGATAAGCCAAAGAGAAAATGAACAAATACACAGATGAGAAGAATTTTATTTTGTCAGATATTTTACAATTCCAAGTAAGAGGACACTATGTGAGAAGAAAGAATATGCTGCATAGATGAAGTAGCAGACGTAGATTCTGGAGATTTTGCTTTTACTTATGTTGCTGGCCTTCTGAGTTGCCTCAGCAAGCACAGCTTGTAGCTCAATTTCATAGCATGTAGCACAGATTTCCTCTGAGAAGCATTCAGTGATGCCTTGGTAAAGCTGTCATAGTTCAATTGTATTGTTTATATCTTTTACTGTGATCTTACCCTTTGTAAGGTCAAAATATATTTGGGCGTGTGGGAGACAATTTATCCCCAGCATTCTACCCATGGGCAAATATTGTTAAGCCAGGGTTATCTGCAGAACCCAAAATGGGATTTAAGGCAGACTTAGACATCCAATCAATTGAACTTTTGAAAGCCTTTGCTCAAAAATTGTTTAATGCTTCTAGGAGCATCAGGCTTCAACAAAGGTGCATTGGCACCTACAGATCAACTTATAGTGTGTTAAAATGCACCTGAGCACCCAAAACTGGACAGGACCAAGGAACTATGCACAGTAGTGTATACGTATTGTACATACATACATATCATGGTGTCAGCACATTTCCTGCTGGAGTTCTGAAGCTAAATCTCCTTATTTCCATGGGTATTCAATCCATTGAGTGTTAACAACCAAACAAATTGATTGAAAATTAAGACAGACTTGAATATCACTGCCTGCTTGAACTGCCGCTGCTTCATTTTTTATTAGGTAGTTATAACATGCCTAAACATACCATGGAGCAATAACTGGAACCCAGATGATCTAGAGGAAAGGCTTAGTTTTAGGCCACAGCTGGTGTTTATCTGTACACATGCACACAAAGTAGAATAATTACATAAGAATTGATTAAGAAGAGGAAGAGAGATTTTACCTAACATTGTTTAAGCCCTGTTTTTGAACTGTAGATGCAGACCAAAACCTGCTTCAGGAAAAAGGATTTGAAACAAAAAGTCTTACTACATTAGTAAGAACTGTGGGTGAAAACTTCTACTTTCAGAGCTGTTTCAAATCATTGCTTCCTACTTCATTTGAACAAAGATTTACCTGAAGTGCCTATAAATTCAAATGAGAAGAAATTATCTTCCCCCTGTATGGAAATAGCACCTCCTACAGAGTAGTAACTAGGACAGAATGCTTTCTCATAGCTATACAGACAACAAATTAGATGCATCAAGCTGTAGCTTCTTCTAGGGGAACCAAGCATCTGATACTGAGGGACTCTGATGACAAACATCACAAGTGCGGAAACCCTCTATTGTGAACAGATTCTCACAGTAGCAGGATTGCATAGAAACAGAGCTCACTCTTGACATGAAGATGCCTCCAGATACCATGTAATTTTTGGCAGTTCTTGCAGTGTTTCAGCTCAGATTCCAATTTTGTAGTTCATACATTTTCTCATTAAAATGAATGTTTTAGGTATCTTACACTTAGCAGTAAGAAATGACATTCTGACAGTCAAGTTATGTAAGAATGTCAGAAATGACATTCTGACAGTCAAGTTATGATCCGCAACTAATCTGAGTTAAACGTTGTATATGTGTAGTTCAGGTCCTTAGTACCTTAACCTGCTGTCATATTTATTACAGCTAATTCCTAGAAAGTTGCAAAAAGCTACTGCTAGGAAGGATGGGGAGTGAATGTATGCACTAACACTCCTGAGGAGTTCGATTCAGTATAAATTACAGCTTCCTGAGCTTTTATTATTGAATTATTTATTTAAATGCTGGATATCTGATGATGGGATTCTTTGTGTAATTCCCTGTTTCTCATATCCATTATCTTGATAGAAAACAGCACAAAATCTGGCTCAATACCATTACAGTTAAATTTTTGATGCAATTCAAACCAGCAGAGGTTCTATGAGTAAAAAGTCTTCAGAACTGGTCTTGGGCAACTTACAGGACCTGGACTGGTAATGTAGCCTTGAGTTAGAGTGGTGAACAAACAGCATCATGGCACAAGAAGCCACTGGAAGTAAGATATCATCTTGTGACTAACTATCCCTTTTCTATGAAGGCTAATAACATCACCAGCAAAAGATTCCTCCTCTAGGTCAGTGCTAGGGGAATTAAAGGAGCTTAGACTACCTATTATTATCTTCTACCACCATCCCCAGCTAAATACCTTGGTGCATCACACACAGCTTGATTTACAGTGTCACAGCAGTGTTGCAGTATGGTTTTCCTGCAAACATCTCTGGAGGCAGCCTTGGCTCATGGAAGAATCAAAAAGATGACATTTGATAGATGTTCATGGATATACTTTTATTGTTTCTTCCGCAGCCTCTCCATGTGGGGGCCGGAACTGGACAAGCTGCCCCTTGGGAAACCCCAGTATTCCCCGGGCAGAGGAACATGAAAAAACCAATGAGAACCGGACTAGGTTACATGTGACTAAAGAGCAGGGGAAAACTCGTATGTCCCAGCCATCCCAGGCGCCCTTTTCCCCAGGGGAAGAGGGGGTGAGCCCCAACACAGCAGACCCATGCTCAAGACAGCAGAACAAGGGTAGCTGATGAGATCCTCTTTTTCTCAGCTCTAAGGATGCATTCTTCAGACTAATTGGTTACAAATGGTCACTTAACAAGCAAAGTTATTCATATGATACAGTAATGCAATAGTTAAGTCTTGAAGGCTTTAAATGTTGTTCACTTGTCTTTCTAAATCAAAATCACACAGATATTATTATGGAAAAATAAAACAGTACTTAAAGCAAATGTCATTTTTAATCTTGGGGAAATTCATATCCCAGAATTTAACGGATTGTTAGCATTCTCTTTTTTTTTTTTTTTTAACCAGAGAGCAAACCCTTACTTAGCTAGGAAAAAACCTCAAGGATTAGAAATAAAAATAGAAGCCTTTTCCTGTTACAGTATTGATCTTTTTCACTAAGATATGATCAAACACTCATACTGCCTCACAGGTCTTCAGTGCACTGTGTAAAACAAAATGCTGAATCAAATTCTTAGTGGATGTGCCCATACGACACAGTTATACAACACCAGCAAAAATATAATTCCAGTGAAAAAAAGCATCAGCATACATTGAATGAGCAATAATTACTGTCTTCCTTAGTCAACACTGGGAATTTCCAGGGAATTTCTAGAATTGCCACACACTGATGTATCTTCAGCAGTTTGGTCAGTGCAGGAAAACCACACAGAATCTGTTGAAGTCATCTGCCCAGAATCAACTGAAATTTGAGTCCTGTTTATTCTCCAAGTTTAGCAGAATTAGAGTTTTAGAGAGAGGATCCTCATAAGAAGAAATGGAAAATAAATTATTGTGAAAGGATGAGAGAGCTTGTTCTGTTCTTGCTTGGGCTGTAGTTTTGCAGAAGCTGTCACTTAGTAATGCAAGCATTTTGTTGAGCTTTTAATTGAAATCTATTTGTTTTCTTCAAAATCAGAAAAACTATAGATAAAGAATCCAGCAATCATTTAAACAGGTCCTTGCACCAGATCAGGTCAACCTAGAACAACCCAACAAATTTCTTTCTAACTTCCTTTTGAAACTTCCTATGAAAATGATCATACAACCTACTGGTTCTTCACAATGTTCACCAAAATAATTAAACACTGAGTCCATAATAATGAATTTCTCCTGAGATGATACATATAATGGCTACTTTGGTACCAGTCTTTTCAGTTATGAAAATGTTAGTATCCTTCAGACTTAAAAAAGTGCTTTTCAAAAAAAAATTTTCTGATTCTTACATTTTGGGTAATTTTTACTATCCTAAAAGTCTTTATCATCTCACTCCTGATACCCAGACTTCTACAAAAAGACTTCAGCATCTGAGAAACTTTTTACTAGGCTAGCTGAAAGTAGGAGTAGGAAATGATGAATAAATCTGCCCTAAGAGTAATTAACTACACATGTATTTTGAACATAGGTGCTGTCATGTTGAAATATACTGGAATATGCAGCTGCTTAAGCACAGGCATAAGAACCACAAAGAATTCAGAATGCGTAAGGTTGGAAGGGAGCATGGTGGGTCACCTGATCCAACCTCCCTGCTACACCTAGAACATGTTACTCAGGGTTTTGTCCAGAGTAATATCTAAGATGAATATCTAAGATGAGGGAGACTCAAGAACCTCTCCAGGCAACCTTTTCCAGTGTGGTCACCGACACAGTAGAGTTCCTCCTCATGTTCAGGTGGAACTTCCTGTGCCTCAGTTTCTGCCATTGTCTCTTGTGGCCTCAGACACAGCCAAGCAGAGCCTGGTCCATCCTCTGACCCCTCCCTGCAGACACTGACAGACATTGATGAAATCCCCTCTCAGTCATCTCTTCCTGAGGCTGAACAGGCCCAGCTCCCACAGCCTTTTCTCATAAGAGAGGTGCTCCAGGCCCTTGATCGTCTTTGCAGCTCTCTCACCTGGACTCACTCCAAGAGTTCCAAGTCTCTCTCGTCCTGAGGAGCCCAGAGCTGGACACTCTCCTCATCCTGAGGAGCCCAGAGCTGGACACTCCAAGAGTTCCAAGTCTCTCTTGTCCTGAAGAGCCCAGAGCTGAGTCCAGACATGCCCTCACAAGGGCTGAGCAGAGGAGCAGGATCACCTTCTTTGAGCTGCTATGTTCTTCCTAATGCGCTCCAGGATCCCACTGGCGTTCTTGGCCACAAGGACACACTTCTGGCTCAGGGACAGCTTGTTGTCCACCAGGACTCCCAAGTCCTTCTCTGCAGACCTTTCTAGCAGGTCAGCCCCAGCCTGTACTGGTGCATGGGGTTATTCCTTGCCCAGGTGCAGGACCCTGCATCTGCCTCTGTTTAGACAGTTCTCTGCCCCTGTCTCCAACCAGCTGAGGTCCTTCTGAAGGGCTGCACAGCTCTCCAGGGTACCAGCCACTCCTCCCGGTTTTGTATTGTCTAAGAAATTTTCTAGAAGGCTGGCAAAGCTCTCAAAGTTCTGCAGGGCCAAGCCCAGTTTTGGCTAAAGATTTCTAACAGATTAGAGGATCTTATTTATATCTTCTATGACATGATTTCATGAGTTGACTAGTATTTACTTCTCTGACATCAAGTCTCGGTAGTGACCTCTCTTCGTAGATACGAGTTGTATATTTGCTCCTGTTGTAGAGGACAATACATTTTACACATTAGCTGATGTTGACTGATTTGCTTCTATGAGAAATCCAGTCTGGATGTAGTCATCCTAGGTGGCAGGCCACTCCCTACCCCCAGTTCTATTCAGTGATCTGAAATGACATCTACATGTGTCACTCATCAATCAAAATATTGGGAGACAACATCCCAGCCTCCATTTCTCTGCCAACATTTCATGTCAGGGATAGGATAGGCTGTTTTAGGGTCCACAATACTGTGCACAAGTCTTCAAGGAGAAGTTTACATTTTGAAGGTTGTATGGCTACTCCCTAGCTTCCATCTGATGATATTAAACAATTGCAAGACATTTCTTCTGAAGGCCACCAGGGAACACTGCAACTGTGCACAAGCTACCTGTCTTAGGCTTCTGGAAGAGCACAATTTACTGCAAACCACAGAGAAACAAAGAGTTTCTAACTAACAAGAGTTAGTTCCCTCTAAACTAATTAACAAGAGTGAGTTCCCTCTTGTCCCTTTCCTCAGAAAGATGACTTCTGGTAGTTTATCTGATGACAAGATTTCTTGACAAAGTCATATGTATGTCCATAGGAAGTCATGACTAGAAAGTTTGTTTGGTAATCAAATTTTAGGGTTTGAATCAACACAGTATTGGCAAATGCTTTTAGTTTTTTTTTTTAATAGCCATTTAATAACATGAATCTAGCTAGTTCTCTCTCACGCCTTGAGTTTTTTGCAGGAAATATTTTCCTTCCATTTTACTAGCTAACTAACTAACCAACTAACTAATTAACTAACTAACTAATAAAATTGTTAATTAGCTGAAGTGTTTGCTGCCTTTTGATGTATACCTAACACAAGCACCAACAAGCAAAGCCAAGCTGAGGCAGTCTGAAGCAAGGGTCACCACTGTTTTGTTAAACTGTTTGTACAACAAACTCACAGAAGTTCAGAAGACATTAAAAGCACTGGTCTTGGATGCCTCAGAAGCTAAGCAAATCTTTTTACCCTTATTTAATCTGTGGATGTTGTAGGTTAGCCTACCTATTCAGTCCTTCCATATGCTCTCCTCTACTTCTACAGCATTTTGAATGTAAGTAATGCTTTTTGCAGTCAACAGTGAACATTTGCCACAACTAAATAGCTTGCTCTTTTCTGTTTATATAATTTAGATAGATAGAAATGGCTCCAAGATTACATTCTTGGAGAAATACCATGAATAGGAGAACTTGATGATTCAGACCTGGAAGGAATATGAGAGGCAAGGCAGCATCACAAGCAGAGAAGAAGAGAAAGAACTCTCCTTCTTTGCTTCTATTCCTTGTTATGATCATTAATGTCTCTTGGTATCACAAATCCCAGTCTGCTTTAGGGGGTACGTATCTCTGAGCTGTACTGAAAACAACCCAAAAACCAAAAACCAAAGCAGACCACCAAAACCAAAACCAACCCAACCAAACAAACAACAAAAAAAGACCAAAAAACCAACCAAACCAAAAAAAACATCAAAAGAGAAGAACTGCAGCAGTATTGTTCGTATTTAGAAATATTCAGGGAAGTTTTACCAGTTACTGGCATGCAAAAAAAAATATGTGTCATTTTCAAAGTTCCTTGCTTTGAACTACATGTAGGATACATGAAATATGATGTCAGTTTTATCAGTAAAATAAATTTGGGGGATTTGGAAACTAATTATTATCATCAGTAACTGGCAACATGGTAAGAGCTGCAATGATTTGGATCTGTGTGGCCAGTTGTTACCCATATGCTGTAATGAAAAATAATCTCCTTAAGCCTTGCAGAATGGATGACTGCTCTTCAGAGTTGCTTAAATCTTTAACATGCTGCAAACATTTTAAATAATGCTAGAAAGAAGATACCATATTGTTATCCTTTGTCTCTGTGTTTGATCTTAATAAAAAGTTAAGCAATCTGCTAATAAATACAGAACTAATTAAGCTGCATTTTCAAAACCATAATCAGCAGCTGGAGAGTACCCCATAACAGACAAAAATCATCTTTTAAAAGGTCACAATTCAGCAATAATCTGACTTTGGGGCACTCATTCTTTGAAAGAAAGCAGCAGAGTCTGGCTAGTCCTTTTTGAAATCCAGGACTAAATAATAAGACTGTATCTAGCTGGGCAATTATATCTGAGTCATCATGTTCTTACAAACAGTATTAAGGGTACTAGTATGCCCTAAGCTGCAAAGCATTTAGGAAAAAATCCCGTATGTTCCAGCTGACTCCACTTTTGGTTCTTGTCTTCATGCTATCTTTGGTGATGTTTTTCACATATATGTGAATGGGCATAGTCTTCAGAAACGTGGTGTCCAACCCCGCACAGCAATTATGTGGAAATGCAGGTGGAATGTACCCTGTAAGAGACCCTGTGCTGTACATTTCCGGGGTGATACCATACTTGGGAAGGCTGACACCTGCGCAGCCTGGCTGAGCAGCAGCTCCAGCCCGGCCTGCACAGCAGGAGCCACAGGGAGCTGTCCCTTCCTTCTCGACCATGCCCCAGTCTTCTCTGCTAGCCAAGGGCTTGCCTCCATCTGCCTTCCTCACGCTGAGAGGTGCTTACTCACAGAAGTTATCCCAGTGACTGCTACAAATTAACTGACAAAGAAGAGGCAATGTGTGAGCTCCCCCTGCAATGTGTGAGCTATTAACCAGCTCAGAGGGAGCCCAGCTGGCTACCCTGGTCGCCTGTGGTGAGGCAAGCATGTTCAGCTGTTGGGCTGATGTTCCTAGCTGTCAGCTCTGTTTCAAATCGTTCCACGACCAAAGCCTGCAAGTGACTTATTCACTCCCTCTCAGGAACACTTAAGAAGGATGGAGCTGTGGAGTCTTAGTATGGCTTTGTTGCCTTTCTAAAATGAATTGTGGTTGGATCCAGGTAGAGTACTGGACAGTTAGCACCTTTCAGGGTACATCCCCCTGCGTGTGAAAAAATATGTATAAATTTTTTGGTTTTATCTGTTACATCCCCCACAAAAAAAAAAAATCCCTTTTTTCCAGTAAACAGATACCATTCTAAGATCCAAAGATGACATTTCAGTACCAAATTATCTCTTTCTGGAAAGTTTTTTGCAGGGAATGGAAGCTTCAGTGTCACCAGTGAGCTGACACCTTGTTCCAGCTGAAGCTCTGGATCCTGAACCAATGAAAATATTTATAGTGTATCTTAATAAAAAGTTGTATAAATAATTCAATAAAACAGTAGCAGAGGGGGGTGGGGAATCATTACCACTGACATTACACATTACGTGGAATACTCACAGGTGCATAGATTTATGTGGAATGTATGTCAGAATGCATGAAGTATTTCCTCAAAGCTTTGGTAGGATATTCCATGAAAACTGTAGGCTTAGATGACAGTGAGTGGGAGGAGAAAATAATTTGCAAAGGCATAACGGACATTTGCCTCTTCTTGGCTGTTTTTGGCTGCTTTGTTATCGATTGCTCATATTTATATGAGAATCTAATGGTCCTCATTCATGGTAGTATGAAAACAGCAAATCCTTTAAGATTAAAGTACCTCCTTGAAAATACTGGCTTTTCGATTATATTTGTACCACAGAGTAGGCAAAACTGGCTGCCAGCAGACCAAACACAATCATTGTCCAACCCACACACATAGCTATTTATGGCACTACAGCTCAGTGACTGGGGGTCTGTAATCTCCTCTTGCTGATCTTCACAGAATGCATTTTTTACTTATTTCTTATTCCTCTCTTAATAGCTGTATTTACCAAACAAAAATCATACCGATATTTTCAAATGTCATACATCTCTTTGTAATTTTTGTCAGACAAAACATAACTATAAATGTATTTTGAGGGAATAACTATAATAAGCATTTTAGAGAGAATAAACCCCTTTCTTAATTTTTTGCTTGAAGCACAACATTTGGACAGTTTTGCCAATGCATCCATGAGAGAGACACACATACTATTAATCTAAGTAATGTGGCAAAACCCTCCTGGTCCCACAGTTTATATGTCTATTCACAAGATTATGACCTGTGCAGTCCTAAGAGCTGCTACCTTTCGTTTTTGTTTCTCAAAAGAAAAACATGAAACAGGGTATATTCCAGTTAATCACTACCTATCACCTATGGTAGTGCTAGCCTAGCCAACTCTTTGTTCTTCCACCAGATCTCAAGATTGAGGGAATAGCGTCTCACTCTTACGGTGGACTCAGCCCTGGGCAGGGCACTTGGCCATTCTCACCACTGACTCTACGCTGGTGGAACCAGCTCTGGCAGAAATACATTTTGGTTATCTCAGACACATTTTCCAGGTCTCTCTTACATCTGACCTAGAAACACAAGTGGTTTTGAAATAAAAAATAAATGGTAAAACATTCATTTCCTTAACCTTTGCTAAACTCTACTTGAATTCTTCTCCAGTTTTGGATATCTGGTTGGAAAGGAGTGTGCACAGAGGAGCCAGGGAGTATGCTCTAACTACCAAGTCCCACTACAGGCAGCTAAAATAGTATTCTGATTTTATATGTCTTACTCCAGCTACAAATATACAGATGAGTTACACCACCTCCAGCCTTTATCTTTGACAACTTAAGAGTTTAGCTGATACCTCATTCTGTACATAATGCTGGAATAATACTAGTATTTTGACACTTTTTAAATGTCACAGAAGTACATAAAATGGTAACAAATAGAGATTAAATTGTGATTTTGAAGATTTTTCAGAAGAAAAAAGAAACCCTGAAATTATAATTTTTTTCTCAAGCTTTAAGACATTTTATTAGATAACATGGACCTTCAGTCCCTGTTGTTGGGGAGCATGTACTACAAGGTGTGAATATTTCAGCTAGTAGCACTGTATGTCAAATCAAACAGCTTGTCTTATTGATGGCTGGTGCTATGTGCCACTGCCTTTTCTTTGTAATTCAGAGATTCAGTGCTACAGGTACAGGGTAGAGTGGCTGGAAAGTGGCCCAGGATAAAAGGCCCTGGGGGTGCTGTTTGACAGTGGCTGAACATGAGCCAGCATGTGCCCAGGTGGCCAAGAAAGCCAAGGGCATCCTGGCCTGGATCAGCAATAGTGTGGCCAGAAGGACCACGGCAGGGATTGTCTCCCTGTACTGGGCACTGCTGAGGTCACACATTGAGTGCTGTGTCCAGTTCTGGGCCCCTCACTCCAAGAAAGACACTGAGGTGCTGGAGTGAGTCCAGAGAAGGGCAACAGAGCTGGGAAAGGATCTGGAGCATAAGTGCTGTGAGGAGCAGCTGAGGGAGCAGAGGGTGTTCAGCCTGGAGAAAAAGGGGCTCAGGGGCAACCTTATCACTCCCTACAACTGCCTGACAAGAGGGTGTGGCCAGGTGGGGGTTGGTCTCTTCTCCCAGGTAACTAACCAATGACAGAAAAAGAGGACATGGCCTCAAGCTGTGCCAGTGGAGGCTTAAGTTGGGCATTAGGAAGGATTTCTTCACAGAAAGGGTGGTTAAACGTTGGAGTGGGCTGCCCAGGGAGGTGGTGGAGTCACCTGGAGGTGTTTGAGGCAAGGCTGGATGTAGCACTCGGTGCCATGGTTTAGTTTACAAAGTAGTGTTCAGTCATAGGTTGGACTTGATGATCTCAGAGATCTTTTCCAACTTAATTGAATCTACAGTTCTGTGATTGAGTGTTTTACAATAACACCGAGTTCTGCAGTTTGGAATTGACATACAGAGGCTGGCATCTGAGCCATTGATGGCATTTGGCATTCTACACCTCATTTCTTGCAGAGCTGCCTCTCTGGCAGTGACAATCCTGGCCGAAAACTCTCTCAATGAAATCACTGGCAAATTTCTCAACACGTTGAATAAGAACAGGATTGGGTCCCATGACCAGAAGATGCATGTGCATCTCTCATCATACTGTAAGCAGCAAATGTTCATGATTGCAGTCTAGCAATCTAAGCTGAGGGTCTGGTGACATCTGAGAGTGAGTTGATTATATTAACACTCAAAGACATAAACAGAACTTATTTACACCACACAAAACGATAAGGCCTTAACTAAGAGAAATCATGCAGGGCAAAATTTATTCTAACTACATTAAAATATTCCTTGGCTGATTCAAGTCACCTACTTAGCAGGAAAAAAAAAAAAAAAGAAAAAACAACAAAATCCAACCCAAAAAACCCCAAATATCCCTCCTTGCTGATCAAAAGACAAAAGCATGGCATAAGCTATTGCCATAAGTATTTTTAATTAAGAAATAGCCTATTTTTCATTAAAATTCACCTGTGCAACTCATTTCCCTGAAGAGACATTAGGAAGAAAATAGCTCAAAAAAAAATTCTAAAATATATTTTATACTTTAAAAAATTATTTTAGAAAGTGTTAATTTCATTCTAGATGGCTCAGTTAAATTCATAATTTATAAAACTGCAGTGCAGGAAATATTTCACAGAATTTTACAGTGGTAAAAGGCAAAACAGAAGCACTGTTTTTGAAGCAGCAGGTACCATTTCTAGTCTAGGACTTGTACTGAAGGTAGCTGCTTTTCAAGCTTAGCAATGGAACAATTAATAAAGAAACCCATTAAGGTCTGATTGTTGCTGCTAAAAAGGAAGGTTGAATTTCAGGCCTTTGAAGTAACTGAGAATGATTCAGGCCTCATTACAGAGATATAATCTACATTCATACATTTATGTTAGTGATTCAAATCTATTGGGACAGATTGAATTCCGTTAAATAGTGCATCTTTCCTGTGGAACTTTTCTCAGGCTTTCTCAGGCTAACCTAAGAGGTGACCTGACAATACAAAGTAGTGGGGTATTTAGGGATTCAACTGTGCTATAAAAGAAAGGCTATACAGAAAGTAGAAAAAAGAATGAGATATAATCTAAAAAGCTATGTCAGCTTTTCATTTGGACTCTGTTTTGTAAATGCGCCCCTTGTCATCACACAGGATAGAAAAGGATTCTATGCGTTGCAGTAGTTTAAAGTACTACCCTGAATATTGCACCTGCCAGAAGCAGATTTTATATGAAATTCTGCACTTTGAATTTTCTGCTCTTAAGCACAAAATCTTACAACCAATATATACATAGTCACGAGCTAGAAATCAGTTTAAACAGAACTCTTCTTGAGTAAATTAAAGACGGTACCTATTTTTTCAGGGAAAATTATACCTGTTTAACCCCCAGACTATTTGTAACTCCCACCAGAGATCCTAAAATGTTGATTCACTTTATTTTCCAACATGTGAGAGGGAAAAATGAAAAACAAAAAAGATGTCTTCAGAGATAAAATTTTAGGATATTATAAAAATTATTTATAATTTAAGCTGTTGGAATCAAAATAACTTCAATTTTAGAAATAACGTGTTGTATCCTTCATGACCCAGGCAGCACTCAAACACTGACATAAACTTTTTAGACACACATGTAAGCTGTCAGGCATTCACAGAAAAGAGGGGTTTGCTTTACACTTTGTTTTGCTTCTCTGTTTTTTTTAATTAATTACCGAAAGAAAAAGCATTTGGCGAAAGGAAAGCCTAAATCAGATTTGCAAAAAAAAAAAGAGATTTCTGAAATGTTTTGCACTCAGTTCCAATTCATGCAGAACAAATACTCTGAAGTACCATAAACAACATCGTAAAACATATTGATTCTAACATTAAATGGTTTCATTTTTAAGGCTGTTTAAATGTCACCCCCAGCAGCTGAACACATAAATTTAGGAACCAACTCTCTCCAGAATAAACACCATAATTGGAGAAAATAATTTCTAATTTCTGTTGTGAAGTTAACAATATATTTAACGTCCTAATCTAATGAATCTGTCTAATTTTAGACCTGTTTGTTCTTTCCTGTATTTTCTGTTGTTTAAACTAAGATTTACTCCAAATGTCAAATGGAATCGCATAGGAGGTTTTCCATTGCATTCCACTGATCTGAATTATTTAACTGCCTCTATTTCAAAAAAAGTTTTGGGTTTACATATTGAACTACTCTCTGTGTTTCTGTGCCTATTTCTCTAATACTCCATTCTCTTAGCAAATGTTCCATCCACTTGTGTTCCAAAACAGGTATTTAACAATGCTAAACACTGATTAAAATATAGTATCTTGCATGCTGGCTATATCCTGTCAGCTCCTGATGCTTTATTCTGGTGTTAAAAGATAATACATCATACGGAAGATGCTTGTTAATTACTGGGAAAGTTGACAGGTCAATGATGGGTTAGAAATATGAATCTGTCATAACATTCAGTATGTGAAATGATGCATCCACTAGAAGAGATGGAATCATAGGAAAAACCAACAACGTATGCTCCTCCAGGAAAATAATAGCTTGAAAAACCGCTTAAAATAGCTTTGAAAATGGAAAAATTGGTCCTTTCTGGCAAGGGAAGCTGCATTAGTTTAAAAAAAAATTAAAAAGACAGCAAAATATTCAGACAAGATTTTATGGGGAAACCTTTGCAATGCCAATAAAATCCCTTTTGCTTTGAAGTCAGAAGCGTGATTCAGTAAACGACTCATGTTAGCAATTAGAAAATGGTCATTTAGGGCCCTGATTTCTTTTGAGACAAGGAGAGTGAGGGTGGGGAAAGAGACACAATAAATCTTGAGAAGCTTAAAAGGAAGAGCAGGCTAAAGTGTGAACTTTTTATTTCAGCAACGGAAGCGAGAAATCAGTGATTCATTGAAGGAGGGAGAAAGACCTCCATGGAAGCTGGCAGAGAAGAAGGAAAAGGAGCTAATTATGTCTCTTCCCTTTTTACTCTCTCTGACCAGCATATAATCTGCTTTTCCCGGGTCTGCCTGTAGTATATACTCCTTTCCAACCTCTCCACCCAACCCCTCCTCCAGCGGGGGGGAGGGGGAGATCTAGCAGGCAACAAGCTCCAGGTGGCTTTCTCAATCACTTCACGGCCAAAGAAAAAAAAAAAAAAACAACCCCAAAAAAACCCACAAAAAAACAAAAACCACTCCGCTAGAAAACAAGTTGGGGTTTGGGGGGTTTGGTTTTTGTTAGTTTGGGGTGGGTGGAGGGGTGCTGGGGGACAGGGTTGGTTGGTTGGTGGGGTTTTTTTTGGGGAGGGAGGCAGAGTGGGGGAAGAGTGAAGGGGGAGGGAAGCCTTCCTGGAGGGGATTGGTTCAACTTGGAAGACAGGGAAATTAGTAAAGCATGAGTCTCTAAGCCATGCTGGTGGCCGGCGCTCCGAGAAGGACGCTTTAGGAGCAATTAGCAGCGAGCCGAAGGCGGCGGCTGCCGCAGCCGCCGCAGCCCGGGAGGAAGCGAGGGCAGCTCCCGGGGCTGCCTCCGCAGCAGGCACCGCTCACTCCAGCTGCAAAAAGGTTTCAGATGTCCCACCGCTGCCTGACCCCCTGCAAATAAGGGCTGACCACCAGAGGCACATCCCACCTCTGACTTGTAATCGCTGACATTTAGGCTACAGCTTCCAACCTGTTTACAACCAAAGGGGGAGGGAAAGGAAAGGAAAGGAAGGGCGGGGGGACAAGTTAGGATTTCTCCCTCTCTCTTTCTCTCGGGATTTTTTTTTTTTTTTTTAATACTGTTCTGGAGAATTCAAAGCAAAACAAAGAAACTTCCTCCTCTGGGGTTGTCAGTGAGAAAAGGACGAGTTGTGCAACTGGTTTGGGATTTGCAAAAAGGCAAGAGGGTGGGGATCAGAAGAAGGTGCAAAGCCACAAAGTGTGAGTGCGTGTGTGTGTAAAGGTGTATGTGTGAACAATGCATTCCGGCACCCCTATCCGCTGGTTATTATATATCTTAGTTGTTGTTTTTGTTGTTGTCATTGACTTTGCCGTCATCTATTTTTCAGACCTTTCTGCATCTAAGATGGTGAAGAAAGGAGTGAGGAAGAGAACAAAATAACTACTGGAAAGTCTCAAACCAGGTTGGGGAGTGTGTGTGCATGTGGGAGGGTGGGGAAGGGAAAAAGGAAAGAGGATTAACCACAGCAACCCCCCACCCAAAAAAAAAAAAAAAACACAAGCCAACAACCAACAGCTCTTTTTTTCTGAGGGAGGACTCGAAGGATTAAAAGGCAGCAACTTCTGAGGCGATTTGTCGCTGAGTTATGGATGTTGGTGTACTTACTTCAGGCCAGATCAGAGCTCAGAGGAATCTAACCAGAAGCAGCAACCACCGTCTCTCCACTTGCCTTTTACCAGGTTTTACCCTTCCAGTATGTGTCATTTGATAAGACATTTTCCAGCGCCCAGAGTTTCAGTACAATGTGCAAATGGATACTGACAAATGGTGCCTCAGCCTTTTCCCACCTGCCTTGTTGCTGCTTGCTGCTGCTCTTCTTGGTGTCTTCTGTGCCTGTCACCTGCCATGACCTCGGCCAGGACATGCTGTCCCCGGAGGCCACCAACTCCTCTTCTTCATCATCCTCCTCCTTCCCCTCGTCCTTCTCCTCTCCCTCCAGTGCGGGGAGACACGTGCGGAGCTACAATCACCTCCAAGGAGACGTGCGCAAGAGGAAGCTCTACTCTTACAACAAGTACTTTCTCAAGATCGAGAAGAACGGCAAGGTCAGCGGCACCAAGAAGGAGAACTGCCCCTTCAGTAAGTACGGCTCTGCCGCCGCTCCGCCGGGCAGCGGCCGCTGCGCCCCCGGGCGCGGCTGCCCCGGCCCCGAGCGCCCGAGCCCCCGGCTGGGGAGGGANCGCAGCGGGGGTGTCCGGCGGCGCTGGGAGCCGGTGCGCGGCCGCGCTGCCGCCCGCGGTGTGGCGGAGGCGGTGCCGTGCTGCGCCCCGCCGGTCCCGGGCGGCAGCGCCGCTATACCGCTACTCGCTCCATTGTAAACATCTGGGGCTGCCTTCCCACAGACCTCACACGCGTTTCATTGTCCTTGTCTGTCTTTCTTTCTTTCTTTTATTTTTTTAAATAAATTATTTTAGAGCAAAAGTCATATGGCAGTCTCCATAGCTGAAATTTTGAGCTTTTCTCTATAACTAATTAGACGTGTAGTCATACCATGCTTCTGGTAATGTATTTTTGGCTGTTAGTGCTGGAAATGTAACCTTTACTTGGTTTTCCTGCCTGTGCAATCTCAAATTGAACTGTACTAAATAACAGTATATTGCTTTCTCTTGCAAATCTTAAGTGACTATGTCCCACTATAGGAATATGCTGAGAAAGTAAGCTCTATTATGCAGCTCGAGGAAACTCTCAGACTTTCTTCACTGGTAAAGAACCACATTTTGGTTCTTGCGTTGTTTCATAAATCCAGATAAATCTGGGAATAAATCTGCTGTTAAATTAAAACAACTGAAAGTGATTTAACCAGATCCCGTGTTAGCTAATCTGTAAAATGTGGAGTACTTCAGCAGGTTGCTATGCTGTTTGATAGACACTTCTGTTAATTCAGTTGTATTTCTAGTAAACCCATAATATAACCTTACAAACAGTGAGAAAAGGGCTGGAGTATCATATGTCGCTGCTTCACTTGCTCCACCTTGCAACTTTCATGGTTTATCATGTACTCTAATGTTTGTAAATTCTTTAGATATCAAAGCAGCTTAATCTTACCACCTCCTTTTCTGTATTTCATAGAACAGCAAATTCTTAAAAAACAGAGCTGTGATGGAGGCTTAACTTTGATGAATTTGTGTGGAATGAGGGCCTTAGAACTGTGTTTCTTAGATTACCTTTGGATTTGGAGAATAGCACCCATAAAATGGAATTCTGAAGGCTTTGTGTGCGTCTCTGAGAACACCAAACCATTCTGTGTAGCACACTGCTGCCAAAAAGGGCTGTAAGGTGCCCACTCTGACACCACTGTACTCAGGGAAGTAACTACACGTCTGAGCAGTCCCACTTAGCCAGCAGAGTTGCTCAGTGGCTAAAACTTGTCCACATGCTTGAGCTTTTGCAAAACCTTGCCAAGAAGAGGAAGAATACACTGAAATGCCCATAGACATCTTCCTACCTTTTCAGGCTACATGAAAGAGCAACGCCCTGCAGCTATGGGAGGGGTTGTGTTGTGTCCTGGTTTTCCAGTCAGTGAATCAGAAAGAGAATTGGTCTTATCAGTGATGTCATGGTTATTGTCACATCTGCAGAGTATCTGCTAAAAGAGAGGAGAATGTCATTTGTTTCATTATAAAAGCAAAACAATGCCTTTATTATACATAATTGTATCATATCACTGAAGATGGTGTGCAATGAAGAAAGTACTGGCGTCGTCTTAAAACCTGCAGCTTCCCTACTGCACTTACATCACAAAGGCAGACCTAGAGTATATCCTCCAGTACAAAACAATTACCATCCAGTTGACAGAAGTCCAAGTTCTATGTTGTTGATTAACAGTCGTTGTAATATGCAGTGTGAAATTTTGTTTTCCGTAAAAACATAGTCTGAGACCATTTAAAAATATATTTATTGTGCCTTTATTCAAAGCTGTTTGTGTAGCAAAATGTTGCAAGTGAATGCACTAAATCTATGTTTTTCACAGCATCACATGTAGCAGTGCTATCGTAATACTGCTATTATCCCCAGCTGGACTGATTCCATGCAAAGATATGGTATCTTTCATACGGTCTGAAATAAGTAATTACATATGACTAGATTTCTGCCTTGCATAGAATTAGCCAGACAGGCCACCAAATTGTAGCCTATTTTACATTACAGGCTATTTAATCTCTAAAATTAGTTTCTCTCTCTGAAACCATGTTTTCCTAAACAAATAAAAGTGACTATTGACACACAAGACTGAAAATTCTAATTTGGAGGCTAATTTTCTCATATGCTAATGTTTAAAATCCATTTATGCTGCAGTAAAGCCTTATCAGTAGGTCTGTAAGATTGTGATGTGTTGTGTAATTAGACAACAGCTTTCATGGCTCACTGCCAATTAAGCACTGTCAAGTAAGAAGAACAGTCGAAGAAAGTCAGAATAAACATTCAGAAAATAGAATTTAGTCTCCAGCCTCTAAATGGCTCAAGCAGCATTCACAGATTTTCTCTATAAATACTGTGTAGAGTGCACTAAATTAAAGTTTACTCTGGCAGCTGTAATCCAACTTGATTGCTTGGAACTATTCCATCATCCTTTCTCTACCTGTAGAGTACCAGGTGGCTCCTGACTGTTCTGTCAGAAGACTGGCAGAACTTGCAGCACTTTGCATGGCTGGAGGGTGTCTGTCACTAGATAGATGTAAGACAATTTATTTTATTGTTCCTTACATCTGGAAGTTGGTCCTCAAAATATAGCCTTGTCCTGCAGCACCATAGCTGTGAAGTTCCTTGCTCCTATTCTTGACAGAGCCATTTGCAAGCACAAATAAAGACAGCTGTAGTGTTTTCTGCTTACATACTAGCTGGGGGAAAAACAAATCCAAAAATTCTCCAAAGAGCAATTACAAAAGCTTTTACTACAGCTTGAGCTATGGAATCACCACGGGAAGCTTAAGCCATATATTAAAACTGAGAGGGAACTGCATGTGTGCGGATTCTGACTACTCTCACACAGACAGCTCTCTTGATTAAGATAGAGAAACTCTGGGATTAATGGATGGCATGCATTAAAGCTACATGATGTATGATAAGCTGGTTCAAGAAGACTTGAACGTGCATCTCAGTGCTACACAATTTTCAGCTGACTTCTAAGGCAAATGTTCACAGTACTATAAAGCACACAAACTTCAGATTTGCAGGACAGACCTTATTAATTGAAGAACAATAACAAAATACACAATACTTTGTTAGCAGCAGCTAACCTGCACACTGTGGAGGGAGTTCTACCTGAACAAAGATTGCAGGATCAGGCCCTTGCTTAGGTACATGTTTAGGGAGTGCAGTCTGTGTCACTGAACCTGGGAATAAGTGAGAAGAATTGCTGGAGGGATTCCTGCGGGCTTTGGACCAAGCAGTGCTATGCAAAACCTACGGTAGATGGCGGCACAGCCACTGCCTGATGTCACCTCTGCTCGAACGAGGTGGACAGGAAGGGTCTGCATCCTCAACGGTCTAAACTGATTTAGTTCGAGCAAAGCCAAAAGGGTTTGCACCAGCAGATATTCTATTAATTTGCCTTCTGACCAACCTGAGTGGACTAATTCAACCAAAGGAACTCTGCTGCAGAATAAAAGTGTTTGTCAGGGGAGCTAGCAAGAAATAATTAGGCACTTCCCACAAGCTAACCTATTCCGGGCTTTTCTTCTGACTATTCAATTATCTTTTATACTAAGCATTAGGGACTCTTGAAGTCCCTGATAGTCTTTGGTTTTCCTTTAGTTAGCGTGGGATAAGCTTAACAACACAGTGGGTGAAAGCAAGAAAGTTTTGAGCCTCATTCTTTAGCCCAAAAGATTGTAAATGACCACTCTTAACTATGCGAAGTGCTGAACATTACTAATGAGGATTTTAATTGTGTACGTATATACATGACATATAAATAGAGATTTGTATTACAGATTGGGTAGTACGCAGAAAAATAGCATTAAATGCGTTTTGATGAAGTATACTTGGTTTGATACTCATTTTTTCATCATACCTCAGGTGCAGGAAAATAATAAAGTGCCATAGGTACCTTAACATCAGTTATGAAGCTCCAAGCAGATTAAAATAATTGGTAAAATACATTATTTTGCTTCTGAATATTTTGTAAACGAACTGTTTGGGATTACTGACTCCTTATCATATGTGTTTGTAAATTAATGTGAGAGCTTTTCACTGTTTTTCTGAAGACTGATTAGTGTTTTGCTGGTTTACTCTCCAAAGAGTTCTGTTTTACTGCTTTACCAATCAAAATACTTAAAATAGCAAATAATAATGAGTGAAGTAATTTGAAACACAGGCTACTTACTGTGAAATGTATATGGTTTTCAGGACATGATTTCTCACTTTCAGATTTTTTTTTTTTCTGTAGAACACAGTTATGTAATTTATAACCAGCAGTATAAAACCATAGGCACTTAGGATTTATGAATGTGGAAAGAATTGTACTATTTAATGTCTACATGACACTCTCCTGTTACCCTTACTGCATTCCTGCCGTGTGGACCCTCCATGCTGATACTGTAGCCTTGTCATAAATCTTCTCAAAATACACAGTTGTGAGAAGTCTTTTTGTCTTCATAAATCTAACTTATAGCCACTTGGAAAAAAAAAATCGAAAGAGTTAGGGGCAGCTGGAAGTTTGTTCTTAAAATCCCAGAAGAAAGAAAACAAGGGGCGTACAGGTTTATAGATGCCATGCTTCTGTTTTAATGGGAGGGTTCACAGGTAATGGCTCGGTCAACTCTTCCCTTGAAGATGGCATTAGCTGAGTGAGCACTATAGAATGTGCTTACACTTCTGGAACATCTTGGATGCATTCACTCATAGGACACGATCCTCTGTTTTGAAATAAGGCATTTTGAGATGACTTTCAGATGTCTTTGAAATGTGTGTGTGAATAGGGGCCTTTTCACTTCAAATGAGAGTCAGATCAGATCCTGCAGTAGGGGAGTTTTCATTTATTGCAGAGAACCTTTTATTTTTAAAAAAGAAAAACGCTTTTGTGTGCAAATCTTGTTAACCTGTGTCTTAAGTTAAAAATCGTGGGTACCTGTATGAACATAGAGCAACAACTCATGTGATGTGGATTGCTGACTTTTCCCCTGAGAAAGTAATATAATTGTACAAGGAAGATTCTAAATAGAAAAAATATATGTGTAAATAATGTTGTATTTCTGTTTTTGGGCATAGTATTTGGGCTGATAAAAATAGTGATAACAAAGCAGAGAAATTACTTGGTCAGCTTGGGATTTTTATAAGCTCTGTTCTTGATGTTGATTTGCCATGACAAAACATAGTTTTCTGTTTTGTGGAGAGCTTTCTGAATCAAGCTCTTACAGTCTCTTTTTCCCCGAAATAGCACAAAGTTGAAATTTCAGTTTGCTCATTTTAAACACTTGCTTCTACTGCTTGTAATTGCATATATCACTGAACTACCTTATCCTAATATTCTGGGGTTTATCATCTATGACCTCTTTGTCACTTGGAACAGTACCAATAGTTTGTGTATCAGCATTGCCAACCAGTGTCAGCTTGATGAGGCTGCATGGAAAAGTAATCCTTGCTTGCCTTGGGCTGTGAATACCAAACTACCAGATCAGAAATGGAGGACAGGTTTAGTTAACCTTAGCACATTTGTTTCTCAGTTGGTGGGTGTCTTAGTGCCACTAGTCTAACTGTGTGTACCTGTCAAACAAATTTCCTTTCTTTTGGTTTGACAATTTATTTTGATGTGATATTTTGCTATCTTGCATCTTTTCATTGCTCAGATTCTTTAACACGGAAAGGTAGTCAATGGTGCTTGCAACGTTGGTTCTATTAAGTAGAAGGATCCTTTCCTAGCTCCCCTAATTGCTTCTGTTTCTTGCGCCAATTTGTTGTAAAACATCTCTGTTGGTTACAACATAGTAAAAAGGAGACAGGAAACTGTTTCATGAAGTTTTGAAAAGTCAGCCTGGGACAGCTCTCCGTGTTTATGAAGAAAATTAAAATCTTCAAGGGTAGGAGTCAGGAGGAAGTGGCTAAATCTTTAATCACTGAATGGATGTTAAAACTGAATTCATTAGTTGTGTAGATTAATAAAATTGATTTTGGTGCTTCATGAGTACAGTGCAACAAATGGAAGTTGCAGGGGAAAGAAATGGTTACAAGTAAGCCAAGTTTCATACTAAATAGTGGCTTTAAAGGCACTGTTTTTAAATTAGGTCACTTGTGTTCTTTCTTTGAACATTCAGTTCTAATTGCAACAGTAAATCAAAGAATATGCTCAAAGTAGATTCCCATGTAAGGTGGACAACTGGACAGTGCCTTTTTACTGCTACTAACACGTGCATCCAATTACTGGGTTGATATACTCACAATGTCAGCTGTAAAGCATTCCCCTATTTTATAGTTAGCCTAAAGAATTATTAGCCTGTCCCCTTTCACATTTACCTCTAAATAATCTGTCAGTAGTGTATATCTTCTGCAGTTAAAGAGGAATTTTCACACGCATTGAAGCTGACTTTCAATTAAAAAAGAAACATTAAAACTACACCAAATAATTTTTATTCCTTTTCTCTTTCCCCCCTTCCATAATTTTTGGTGTTGTACAAGAAAGTAAAAGGTTACAGATAGTAGAAAAATGAATGATTATGAAAGTTCTACAAAAGTAAAGATGAGATCTTTCATAAACCTTGATTTAGAAAGCAATATGATGCCTGCTTCTTTCATGGTGAAAAAGATATGTGAAGGACAATGAGTTTAGTTGTTTTTTGTAGTTCCTGTCTCGTCTTCCTACATGGGGAGCAGAAGTGAAAACAAGGAGGTTGCAGGGGGGAAATTTTGAGGAGTCTCATTGCTCTTCTTTCTTCTGCCACTGATATTAGAGGTTCAAACATTGCATAGAAATGAATGAAATGTAAGTTTTCTTTTAGGTTCCTGACACACAGCTGTGCAGCTGTAGTCAGCATGTGTGGGAGTTGGGGAGGGAATGCTGAAGCATTTTGGAATCATTCAGGATGTTATTTAATTGGAATTAAGGCACAGTGCTAAGTGGAGACTGGGTATAAATCAATGATATTGTGCCCGCATTAGAGGAAGTGGGAGGGACGTGTGACAAGTACCAGATCAGTACTAGAAAGGATGACAAGAAAGAAATAGGGGCAGCATATGTCATGAGTGGGAGAGAAGTGGGGAGAGGGGGAACATGGCTTACCCCTTTTGGCAGCTGTGAACTGCCAGTGATGTTGAATTGTCCTGTCTGAACTCACTGTAACATCTGTTTGCTCACAGACTGAAACTATGAAGACATTAAGGTGCCTTTTGAATTTGTATAAAAATTTCTTAGGGTGTGAACTTTCTACTCCCAATTTCATTGTGTCTTCTCTGGCCCTATTCTCTAGATATTAGGTACTATTTAATACCTGCTCTCGGGCTTTCTTCTTCATTTTATCCTCTTCAAGAGGATTAATGAACTGCTTTATTCCTAATATCAAAATCAGAATGGACAGCTTGCAAGCAGAAGGGTGGGTGAATTGGCCCTTGAAAACAATAAACTATTTGAAAGAACTGCAAACTCTGTATTAAAGAAAAAAAAAAGTTGGGGTTTTGTTTGGTTGGTTTTTCTTAAATTTTTCACTATTCTAATACTATGCACTATATTTGTTAAGAGAAACGTACACCTGAAGGACATCCAGGTATCCTAGAATTACAAGTGCTTTGACTTTTGGAGCATGGAATAGGGTAGAATAGAGTGTTTTGATTGCTG